>JAJTUB010000035.1:7804-102075 GCA_036971345.1 Dactylellina drechsleri
CGAAAACATAGCCGAACACACCTCCATATATACGACGTATACGTATACGTCGTACTATATACGCATACGTCGTAGATACGTATACGTCGTACTATATACGTATACGTCGTACTATATACGTGTACGTCGTATATACGTATACGTCGTATATATGGAGGTGTGTTCGGCTATGTTTTCGACAAAACGTTTTCAAAAAAACTTTTCAAAATCCAAAAACTTTTCGAAAACTCTTGAATTTTCAAAAAACAATCAATCAATTCGTATTTTTCGTTTGTAAACGGTTTAGCGCTTAATTTTATTTAATTAAATTTAATTTAAAAACTTGTTAAAAAAGCACTAGTCATTTTAGCGTATTTCAAGATCTCCCACACCTAATTTTAAATCATTTTCATAAAAAAATCTGGTAAATTCTTATCAATAAACAAGGAACCGTCGATTTTTGAACAGTTTTTAATTTTTAAAGAAACCACCCAACAGTTCCCCACAATCCATATTAAACCATCTAGCAGTTCCCCACAACCCATATCAAACCACCCAACAGTTCCCCACGATTTATATCAAACCACCCAACAGTTCCCCATAACCCTTTTCAAACCGAACTGACCCACTGGTTTCTGGGTTAAAACCAACCCATGTCGCACTCTAACCACAATTATTAATAAAATTAAATTGATCTAAGATTATTTAAGATATTTTATAATCTAAACTACTTTATAAATAAAAAAAGAAATAATATTTATATAAATATTATTAAATACAGGAATTTTTTTATTATTTATTTTTTTTTTTTTAATAAAAAAAAAATATATATATATTTATAATAATTTTAAAGAAGATAATCTTATTTAAATCAATTAATAGGATATTTATATTTTTTTAAAGTATATCTAAGATTACTTAGAAAATAAGATTTAATATTTAAGATTATAATAAAAATATAATATTAAATATAATCAATATAAAGTTGTTTAATATTATTCTAAAATTTAACTAATTTAAAAAATATAATCTTAATATTAATTAAATTATTAAACAAATAATATTTAAAAGAACTAATTCAATTTAAATAATAACAATAGCTCTCATATTAAACAAGGAATTTTAAGATTATATTAAAAAAAAAATTAATATATTAAAATTATAGTTGTAATGATGCGCGCAATAGCTGAGCTTGTGCTATTGTGTGTCACACCATTAACCTTGTTTCGGATCAAATCGGTAAACCTCGGGCTTATCCGAGTTCTCCCAAATATATATGAAATAGAATTAAATAACTGGCATGTAGTTATTTGGATGGTTTTTTAATTTAGTTACTTACATTTTATTATGTAATGTTATATTTAACTATGTTGTTATATTTGTGTGACTGATTGGCCTATGGCCTGGGTTTGAATTGTGTAGGAATTAAAAAATTAAATATTTTTAGATTATTTTTATAAATAAATTTATATTTTAGATATAAAAATGTTGTGTTTCTAGGTGTTTTTCATATTTTCATATATAGACTGCATAGTGATCTTAGATATAGGTTCATATTATAAGGTCTGGCAAAATAATATAATAATATATATAATAACTGAGCTTATATTATTGTATATTGTATTATTAATCTTGTTTTAGATTGAATTAGTAAGTCTCGGGCTTATCTGAGTTTTCCTAAATATATATAAAATGGAGTCGAACAATTGGTATGTAGTTGTTTGGATGGCTTTTTAGCCTAGTTGCTTGCACTCCATCACGCAACGTTACAATAGTATTATAAAAAAATATAGAAAAATTAATTAAAAATATAATATCTTTTGAATATAAAAAATATTATTATATTTTTTTTAGAAAAGAAAGCCTCCAAGTTATCTAATTATAAATTATAGAATTACTTTATTAACTTTAAATTAAATAAGATATTGTTATTCAAACTAGTGTATAAATTTTTAACAAAAAAAAATTAAGCCTTGAAAAATTATATAAAAAATATATTAATAAAAGGATTTATATAATCTTTATTATTTTTAATTGGGGTGTTAATACTCTTTGTTAAAAAAAAGAATAAAAAATTAAGATTATATATAAATTATTGAGGATTAAATAATATTATTATAAAAAATTGATATTTGGTATTAGTTATAAATGGACTAATCAATTTATTATAAAAATTAAATATTTTACTAAACTGGATTTGAGAGGAGCCTATAATTTGGTATAAATAGTAGTAAAAAATAAATGGAAAATGGTATTTAAGATTTTTTATAGTTTTTATAAGTATTTAGTCATGTTATTTAGGCTAATAAATGTCTTCACTATATTTTAAATTATAATTAATAAAGTTTTATGAGAATATAAAAGAATGTTTGTGATAATTTATTTTAATAATATTTTAATTTATTCAAGGGATCCTAAGGAATACTTATAATATATGAGAATAATATTAGAAAAATTTAAGAAAACTAAATTATATATTAAGCTAGAGAAATATAAATTTTATAAAAAAAAAAATAAATTTTTTAAAATTTATTATCTCATCTTAAGGTTTTTTTATAAAATCTGAGAAAATAAAGGCTATTGTCATGCTGCGCATGATATATGGTTCTCGAGGCGGTTCTTAGCCACCCTAGAGCTGTTGAGGCGGTACAACCTTAAAATAGCAAATTACCATACTTTTAATACAATATATAATTATAATCAATCCTACTATAAAAATGTTAATTAGTTTAAGGAGTATAGATAAGTGTTTATTGATAAAATAATTTATTAATAAGAACTCTTTAACCTAGATTTATAAACTAAAGTATTAATAAACTTAGGTATAAGTTAGGTGATTTAAAAAAGTATAAAAATACGAGATTAATTAGCTAACTCTACTGATTGGTTTTAAAAAATATAAACAATTATATTAAATGTTTTAATAAAAATTAAAATTATAAAAAAGGTTATAAATAAAATTTATCTTAAGCACTTACTATCAAAAAATATTAATAAAATTAAATAAATATTAAAAATTATGAAATTATTTAAATTAATATAATATGCTATAATTTTGTATATATAAACCATTTATTTAGTCATCATTTAAAATTAATACTAAATAATTTATTCATTTATTTATTACTTGATAATAAAAATCACTTTCTTTTATTACATACTAAGTGCTATTATAAGTTATATTTTAAATTATATTAAAATACTAAGCTTATATAATTTTATATTTTATCTAATTATTTATATATTTATAGTTTGTATAATATATATTTTATTTTATATTTATATTACCTGACTTTATTCTTATAATAATAAATAATATCAATATAAATATTAGAAATCAATATTTTAAATTAATTAAAAAATTAAGAGTTTAATTATAAAATATTATTTAGTCCTATCAAAAAAAATATTCTACTTTTAATTAACAAATTAAAATCTTATAAACCAACTTGAAATTTAAAATAATTTAATATTAAACTATAACTTTTTAACTAAATCTAATATCTAAGATATTAAGATAATTTTTTTTATATTATTTAATATAGTTATATATTAAATTAAAAATAATTTTTTTTTTTAATATTATAAAAATTAATTAGCTAAGTTAAAAAAAATATTATTTATATAAAAATTAAATATCCCAAAAAATAAATTAATCTAAAATTATATTAGTCTCTATATTAAATTAATATATTAATTAAGTATTTTTAATAATAAGCAAGCTAATATATAAGACTTCTTATATAATTTATAAATATATTTTATATTCAATAAAAAAATCTTCATTTTAAAATAATTTAAAATTGATTATATTTTTATATTTATAAAAAAAATTATTAAAAATTGGATAAAATCTCTTATTACGAGACAAAAAATAGAAAAAGCAGATGATAAATAAAACCTAGAAAAACTAATAATTTAATTTATACTAAAATAGATTATTAGAATTTACTAGAAATAGTTAATAAGAAAAAATAAACAGTAAACAAAATCTTTACAATCTAACAAAAAAATAAAAAATTAGAAATTATATAACCTAGTTTTTTACTTTTATTCATAAGTTATTGATCTAATATAATAATACTTTTTGCTAATTTTATTTAAAAAGTATAAAATATGGCTTATATATAGTATTTATAAATGTAATGATGCGCGCAATAGCTGGGCTTGTGCTGTGTCGCACCATTAACCTTGTTTCGGATCGAATCGGTAAGCCTCGGGCTTATCCGAGTTCTCCCGAATATATATGAAATGGAGTCGAACAACTGGCACGCAGTTGTTTGGACGGCTTTTTGGCCTAGTTGCTTGCACTCCATCACGCAACGTTACAATAAAAATTTAAAAAACTAAAGTAGGCTAATTTCGAACCCTTGTAGAATTAATCAGATAAGCAGTTAATCATAAATTCTTATTTAATAATTACCTTAGAAAACTTGATAACCCTTATCAGGCTCCAGCAATTAAATCAAGAAATTATTTTTTAAAAAATTATAATAAAACTATTTTAATAGAATTTAATTTTATAAAAACTTTGGATTTTAAGATAAAGAAAAAACAAAAAAAGAAAAACCTATATTATAAACTTGAATATAGTAAAGGAAAGTATAAAATAAAAGTGTCACAGACCTATGGTCTTAACAGCACAGTCACCTGTACCTTATTCTATGCTACATCGTTCCCAGCTTTGCTTACCGCATTTTCCTATATAACGCGAGTTATTGATATATATATATATTTACCTATCTTATTCAAAAACCCTGTTAGATAGTATCCGTATATCACATAACTACTCGCAAGCCTGTACAATATTAGTAACAAGTAAACAAACAACAAACACTACTTGATAACTCGCAAAATTCTATATACGAGCATATGATCACTAATATTTATATAAAATATTATTATATATATAAGACTATTCTTAGAACTAATAAATAGTTCTTACTTTTCATCAATTAATTTAAATACAATATAGACTCATAATTTACTATAACTTTTATTATTATTATATATTTTATATATTATTCTTTGATATCTTGTAGTATATATACTCTTAGATTTGAGAACCCAAGTATTTTAGAATAAGAGATCAGTATTTAGTTAAATAAATTTAACTAAAATATAATATTTAATTAATTCTATTTAGATTTAAAGGAGAAGCATATATATATTAATAACAAAATTCAATTCTAAAAATTTTATTATATCAGAATACAAGATAATAAATAATGAAAAAAATTATATACCTCTTTATAATATATTTTAATATTAATATAAACTAATTGCTTATTAAATTAACCAAACTAATGAATATTTTAGAAGATAATTAAGAGAAGTATTATTTTTATCTAAATTAGAATTAACCATAAATCTACTTAATAAAGAAAATGATATCTTTTGAAAAAATAATAAGTTATATGTTAATACTAGTATCTAAGTTAACAAAAAGCTAGTTATATTAATAGAAAATTTTAAAGATAAATTTATAAATATTATATTCATAAATAATTCCAGATACTTAAAAAATTTAGAAATTATAATAACGTACATCACCTAGAAGCCGACCACACCTAGAAACCGACCACTTTTTTAAGCGAGAAAACCACATCAAAAATCAAAGGGGGGACCACATCAAAAACGCGTCAACCGGCCATCAACTTCCATCAACTTCCATCAACGATAAAACCATCAAAAAAAATCGTAAAATTATAAATCCGACAGCATGCAATTCGGGAGATCAAGTTTATTGTATAGTACGCGTTTCGGTTGTGTACTGTTTGTGGTTGTTTGTAAAATCGCTACTGAAAATAGGTGGTATATACGTGTATAGCGCCAAACGCAACACGTGATTTATTAGCGCCGCGCTGGTAAACTGATCGGCTTTTTTGGATATATCGCTAGGTACGGTGATTATAACGTGGGTTACGACGGTTTTTATGGTTTATAGCGCGTGGTTGTGGTTGTGGACGTGATGGAAGTTGATAGTAGGTTGGTGGTCGGTTGGTGGTTTGGTGATGGATTTTTGGTGTGGTTTCTGGATTTTTTTGGTGTGGTTTTCTCGCTTAAAAAAGTGGTCGGCTTCTAGGTGTGGTCGGCTTCTAGGTGATGTACGTTATAGATATTAGAATAAATTATAATAATTATTTATATTTATACTAGAACTTATGTAGTAGTAGAAAAATATATTTTTATAGATAAAAATAAAAACTTTAAATTATTAAGATTAAACTAATTAAAATTATTATACAAAAGTAAAATATACTTTAAATTTACTTTTAAAAATAAAGGTAAAAGATATTAATTATTATTAAAAAATCTTGATAAAAATTTTAGTAATAATAATTTAACTTCTAATAATAATAATAAATTTATTAATTATGAAAATAATCAATAAAGTACTTTTTGTAATAATATTAAATTACCAGAACTAATTAAATTTAAAATTTTTTTTATAAAACTTGATTAATTTTTTAAATAATTTAGTAATATTTTTTATTTTTAACTAAAAATTTTTTTTAATAATGAATATAAAGTCTACTATGTATCTTTCTTTTTTAAAAGAATTATTTTTAATATTTATAATACTTATTATAAAAAATATAATAAAAGTATTTTTTATTAATAATATTATGAAATCTTTAATATTATTTTAATTTTTATTAATTATATCGTTTTTACTAAATTCCTTAGATAGACTTGTAAATATAAAAATAAGTAAGAAGAAGTTTTTTGTAAATTTCATAAATTTTGATAAAAAGGATTAGTAAGAAGCTATTTTTAAAAATTTAATTAATATATTCTTTTTATAGATTATAATAATGAATAATTATTTTATTATGCTAAAGAAGGACTTAAACCTTAATGGAGATAAAAGGTTATATGATAAAAAACTATTAATAAAGAATTTATATATAAGAAAATGTAATTTTTTATTATTAAACTTAATAATGTTTTTTATAAAGATAATAAAACTAATATAATATGATTTAAAATATTAGAATAATCTAATTTTAGAAATTAGTGAACTTATTAAAATAATTGATTTTATAATAAAGTAAAACATTAGAATATTTATAAATCTAATTAAAAATAATTAAGATTTAATAATAAGTTTTAAAACTAATGGTAATGAAATGGTTAAAGATGGATTTTTAAAATTATTTATGGATTAGCTCCTATGAAGTTAGGAGCTACTCAGAATCAATATAAATTATAATATAATAAATTTTTAAAATTTAATAAATTTATTTGTTTTAAATGCAATAAGGAAGGACACATAGCCAGAAACTACAGACAGAATCAACCTTAGAAAGAATAGTAATTTAAACAAATTTGTATTATAGACTATGAAAAATTATATAAATAATGCAAAACTTATAGCAAATCCAAATATGAGGATGAATATTAAGAATTTAAATTAGAATAAAAGTTTAATAAAATTTTTAATATTATTATTAATCAAATTATTCCTAAAAAAGACTTTCTTAAAATTATTTTCTAATAAATTTGCAATACTATAAGTAATATTTAAACTAGTTAACAAACTATTATTTAATTTAAAAAGTTGATTAAAAAAGATTAGTAAACTGTTACACTTTGGTCAAGTCCGTCTAACCAAACACTGATCTCTCACTCTAAGATACCTGGGTTCTCAGATCTGAGAGTATATATATTACGAAATATCAAAGAATAATATATAAAATATATAACAACAATAAAAATTATAGTAAACTATGAGTCTATATTATATTTAAATTAACCAATAAAAAATAAAAACTATTCATCAATTCTAACAATAGTCTTATATATATAATAATATTTTATACAAATATCAATGCTCACATAATCACATATCAGTATTCGCATACTTGCATTATTTACATATTCGCATCTTGATACTCACATACTCACATACTCGCATATACGTATATGCATACAAGTCACATAATACATAAATCATATAACAGGGGTCTATAAACAGAACAGGTAAGCACAAATACATGGGAAACAGTTATCTTTATAGGAAATAAAATAAATAAAACAAAAAACAAACAATTATACTATCCAAACCATAAGTCTATAACACTATCTCCTTCTTTCAAAAAACAAGTTCCACGTAGAAATATCTTCTATAAAGGCTTTATTCTTATAAAGTATAGAAGTCTATATAGAAATTAAGTTCTATATAATCAAAATTACTTCATAAAATTAGTATCTAGCATAGGCATATTTTTAATACAAATTATCATTCTATATAGAACTTTTGTTTATGCAAGTTATATAGGATAAAAATAACATAAGCAAAAAAATAATATATAAAAAATAGTAATTAAATTAAAATAATAATTTAAAACTTAAACTTCAAAATATTTTTTGTAAGAGAATAATTAATACACATCTAAAATCAAGTATAAATACTGGTAAAACATATAAATAAAAAAAATAAAACGTTTTTTCATCAACATCAGAATTTACAAGCTGATTGTATTAAAAAATTCAGAATTCCAGCTTTTAATTTTTATAAATATTATACAAGGAACAACCATTTATATATTATCATATCTGATTATAAAAATTGTACAATTTATACTAGAAATAATTGGAGAAACTATATCACTAATTTTTATAAATTTTTCTTAAATAATCAAAATGGATTTTATTAATTTCTTTCTTAATTAAACGACTAAATCATCAATTAAATAAATAAGAGAAAGAATTAAAAAATTTAGAAAAAAAACAAACTACTATATAATAAAAAACTACTAAACTTCAAGCAAAAATTATTCAAAAACAAAAAAATTTTTATCAGATTAAACAAAAACATTTAAAAACAATAATTTATAAAAAAAAATCCTTAAATATTAAAATAAAAGGAAGTTAAACAAAAATAGAATAATCTTCTAAAAAAATTAAAAAATTTAAAAAAGAATTATTAATATTAATTCTAGAATTTTCCAATCTTGATTATACCAAATTCTTACAATCTTAATTTTAAAATTAAACTTTTTCTTAATTTTCTACATTTTTATTTTGTAAGTTGTAATATAATTTTCTAATTAAAATAAGTTTAAACGACTTTTGGGAGTATATTATTTTTTAAAATTCAGGAATTATTTTATAATCTATAAGATGATAATTATCTAATAAAATATTTATTTTTTTTATTAAATTTATTTAGAATTTTTTCGAATTTGTATTCTATATGGTTTTTAAGTTTTAGTTTTTTATTATTTAAGTTTTTTCTTAAACCTTTAGGGGCTAGTTCTAAAAGTAAGATATAAAATAATTGATGAATGCGTATAAATTTTAAAATTTTAAGTTCAAAGGTGTTATTACTAAATTTTTTTATAATTATAAAAGATCTATGTTTTTAATAGTTAAACTTTTTGTTCTAACATTTTTTTTATTTAATATATTTGGTAAGCAGATATACTTTATTTTTTTTTTTTAAAAATGGTGTTTTTATTCTTTTCTAATTATAATAATATAATATTTATTCTATTATAAATTAAAAATCTTTTTGAAAGTTTTCATAAAAATTTTTTATTTTTTTAATATATTTATCTATTTAGAGAATTATTTTCTTAGGTATTAAAAATAGAAGTATTGTTATTAAATTCTATTCTCTAAATACTTTATAAAAAGTGTATTTTATAATTGAGTGTTTGGAAGTATTATAAATAAACTTAAAACTAAAAAGTAGCTTAATCCAATTATTTTATATAATATTTAAAAAATTATATAACTATATTTCTATTATTTAAATAATTTATTTAGTTATTCTATTTATTTAAGTATGTCTTTTATTAGCAATGTTGATTTTGGTTCCAGTTTGATTTCTGATTAAATTTTAGAATTTATTAGAGAATAAGGTATTTCTATTGTAGATATATTTAATTTATAAATTATATTAGCTAAATATTTGTTTATTGTAAACTTATTTAAATTCTTTTGTAAACTATTTAGAATTTTATGGTTTTAGGATTGCTATTTTACTAAATTTGCAAACAATGACTAGTACTTTGTCATATATGGTATTAATAAATAGGTTTTGGGATTTTAGCATTCCTTAGATAAAATCATAGAAGATAATTTGAAAAAATGCTGATAATACATCATAAAATTATAATTTTTCATAAAATAAATATTAATTTAATTTATTTCTATAGTACATATTATAAATCTTAATATATTGTTTAATATGTTGTTATATTTGAGGCCAAAAATAGTTCTTAATTAAAAGTTCTTAAATTTATTTAATTCCTAAATATTTATGAACAAGTATATTATAATGTTGTTTAATAAGTTTTTATTAAAGATTTTTAGTAAAAATATAATAAAAATTTTAAAAAAAATAATTCCATATTCAATAATAAAATATTTTAGTACGTTCAGATCATTAAATAAAATTCAAATAATTATTAAATATTATTTATAACTTTCTTTCAATTCCTAAGTAAATTAATTATTAAGTATGTGAGAGGTGGTATTAAAAATTTAGTTAATAATAATATTTTTAAATAGTTTTTCTTTAAAAATTGCTTTTTTATTAAATTATATTTCTATTATTAAATCAGATTTTTTACTAATAATATTTATTTTTAAATTTTCTTTACTTTTATAGTGTATAATCTTTATATTATATTTATTAAAAAGTTCCTACTAGTAGTAGACTTATCATCTACTAAATTCTTTAATAATAAGGAAAAAAGTAAGATTCTTATGATTGGAATATACAGTAAAAAGTTTTTTTATTTATAAATATACTCTCCATATTTTATAAACATAAATAATTGTTATAAATTTTTTATCATGGATCGGGTATTTAAATTTTGTAGTGTTGAATTTGTAAGATAGGTATATAATAGGGTGCTATTTATTATTAAAATATAATTAATATAAACATATGCTTAATACAGCATCTAAAACATCAATTTTAATTTTAATAAATAATTTTAGATCATAAAATCAAAGTATTAGTACCAAAAAAAAAAATTGTTTTAGTGTATTAAAAGTATAAATTCAATTAAGAGTCATATTAAATTTAATTTTTATTTTAGTAAGCTCTGTCAGAGCTACTAATATATAACTATATTATTTAATAAATTATCAATAATAGTTACATAGTTCTAAAAAGGATTAAATATCTTTGACTATTCCAAATAATAGTTAATTTTAAATAGCTTAAACTTTTTTTAAATTTATTCAGATTTTATTAGTCGTGACTATAACTTTGAGAAATTTATATTTAATAACTTCAAATTCTATTTTTTTAAATTGAACTTTGAGGCTGTATTTATCAAGTATTTTTAAAATAAGTATAACATATTTGTAATGTTCTTTTAAGTTATAGCTGTATATCAATATGTTATCTAAATAGACAACACATATTTTGTCGACATAATCTTTGAGAACATGATTTATAAAAGTTTGAAAAAATACTAAGACATTAGTCAATTTTATAGGTATGATTACATATTCAAATAATCCATATTTATATTTAAAAGCAATTTTCCAAATATTTTTAAATATAATTTATAAATTGTGATATTTAATTATAATATCTAATTTAGTAAATTATTTAGTATTTTGTAATCAGTCTAAAAATTTAGAAATAAGTGGTAATCCAGTTCAATTTTTTATAGTAATATTATTAAAGCTTCAATAGTTAATATATATTCATAATTTATTATTTTTTTTAAATATAAATAGAATAGGGTATCCTACTAGAAATTAAAAAAGTCAGATATATCCTTTATATAAATTTTTTTCAAAATATTTTTACAATATTTTAAACTTTTCTTAAGTATATATATAAATAAATATAAATTTTAGTATAGTATTTTTTTTAAATAATATCTTATAAATAAATTTATTAAATTAAAATAAAACATTTTTATTAGGTAGTTTTTTAAAAATTTTAATTTACTTAAAAATTTATTTGGGGATTTTAGCAATAATATCCTAAATAATTTTTTTAACAATTTTATAGATATCTTTGACTTTGATTTATATATGTTTAAAAATATTAAGTTTATTTCAAAATCAATAATAAATTTTTTTATTAGAAAAGTATTTTGTTAGTTATAAATATACTTCTTTTCCTTAAATTCTAGGTTTAAAGTATCTTTAAATAGTCTAATAATTACATCTAATAAATTTAATAATTTATAATTAAAAATTAATTTCTAAATCATAGTCCCATAACCAGTTATATCCTAAAATAAAATCATCATTTTTAAAATTAAGAATGTTAATTGTTTTTTTCTTAAAATAATTATTAATAATAAAAGTGATAATAATTTCATATCTAACTATTCCAAGGGGACTTCTTCCAAATGCTATAACATTATAGTAGGTAGGCTTAAGACATATAAACAATATATATCTTTTAACATAATTTTTTAAAATATAAATAGTTTCTGCTTTACTATTAGCAAAAACTTTAATAAAATTTTTGTTAATTATACAAGAGATATTAAAATGTTATTTAGTAATTTAATTAAATATTTTATCTAGTCCTTTTTTAACAAAACTTAAACTAAACCATTCAAAATACATCAAGGTCTGAAACTTCCTTAATTTAAAAATTTGTCAATTAAGCTTATAATATTTTTTGTGATTTCTGCCTCTGTTAAAGGTTTATAGTCGATATATTAATATTTAGATAAATTAGGTGAAGATCAAATGATAAAATAATATAATTTTTTTTATTATTCTAAAGGTATTACTAAGGCTTTAGGAGGTGAGTGTATTCTTGGTAAAATATTCGGAATCTAATAAAATCTTTTTTTTTTATATTTTTTAATAATTATCTGGTTTTATAATTAGTTTCCAGTAGAGTGCGACATGGGGCGGGTTGGGTTGGTTTCTAGATGGTCGAAACCACCCACGGGTCGGTTTTTAGATAGTCAAAACCACTTATAGGTTGGTTTTTAGATAATAGAAACCACCTATGGGTTAATTTTTAGATAATCAAAACTATTTATAAATTAATTTTTCTTTAAAAAAAAAAACTAAGGATAAATTTAAAAATTATTGAAATTACAAAAAACTATTTTGCTAAGAAATTGTAGAGTTATAAAAAAAAGTAATTATATTTAAATTATACTAGTTTATATATAGATTTAAGTATTTTCTGTGTAAACCTATATATAAAATAATATTTTCATTTTTATTACTTAAATCAAAAGTTGAGAGGCTTAAAATATTAAATTAAGAATTTCCAAAGTAATTATAAAGAAATGAAAGAAAAATTAATTATATTAAACTATTTTAGTTTAGGGGTTTATAATTATGTTTAAATTTTGCTTTTTATTATTAAATATGTTCTAAATAAATGTTACTATTTTTAGTATTAAGGTTTTGTTTTTTAATAATATTAAATTTTTAATTTCTATATTTTTTGCTGTTTTTTTAGAGTATAATTCCAATCTATAAAAGTTTTTTGTAATTATAATAACTTTAATTATTTTAGTATATAAACAAAATTTTTTTTAAATTATAATATCTTTAATTTAGCTAAAAATTTGTTTTATATTAATAGAAGTAATTTACATATTAAATATATTTTATACTATTTGTAATAATATGGGATATCCCTATTTATATACTTTTTATTAATTAATTAGTAATAAATCTGTTTCAACTTAATAAAAAAATTAAAATTAAAATTAAAACTATTTTATATATGGAGTAATGGTAAGTGGAAATACTGTTTTTAAATTTATTATTAACTAATTAACATAAAGCTTAATTTTATTTAAATTTTTATTATTTTTTATTAATTTAAAATAACTAATAACTTAATAATTTGGTTTAAAAAAGGGAATACTATAAAACTCTTTATCTGGGTTAAATGGGTGGGGATAAAAAGGTTTTTGAAAATTTTTAAATTATTTAATAGTATTATTTAAAATTTTTTTATATATATAATTTTTCTTATAATATTATAAGAAGTTGTTATGATATTTAATTTTAAAATTCTTATTTTAATTCTCTAAAGCATAGAAAGATAATTTAATTTATAAATTGAAAATAGTATTAAAATTATATAATTTATCTTTTTTATTATTAATTCTACTATAATATTTACTTAACTTCTTTTTATAGTATAAAAAAGAATTTCTAAATAGTTTTTTTTAATTATTAAATATTAGTTTGATTCTTTAAATACACTTTTCTAAATAATTAAATAGTTTATTATGAATATATTAAACATTATATATCCCAAACTGTTTCAATTTAAAAAAAATATTTATGAATTTATAAAAAAATTAAAAAATTTTAATTATAAATTAAATATGCTTAAATTCCTTTTTAATAAAAATATAATAACTTTAATCCTTATTTCTTAATAATCAAATTTAATTTTTAATAACAAGGATCAAATACATAAAACAGGTTAATATTAATAAAATAGAATTTTAATAAATTAATATATCTAAAAATAATCTAATAATTAAAATTAGTTTAGTTATATTAATTTTTTTTTACAGCCATTTTTAAACTTCAAATTTAAGTTAAATAGATTTAAATTGTTTAAAATAATTTAGTAAAACTATAATTACTTAATAAAATATTTAAATTTAAAATTATAATAATCATATTTTTTTTAATTGTTTTTTATTATAAAAGGTTAATATTATTTTACAAGTAAAAAACTTACCATAGTGAATAATCAATAAAATATAGGTAGTAAATTTTTTAATTTATTTAATTTTTTAATATAAAGTGGTTTTTAATTAGGGTTAAAGAAAAAGCCTTTGATATTACTAATAAAAATATTTATAGCTAATTAAATAATATAAGTAATGCAAGGTAAGTAGTTTTATTTATTATCCTAAATAAAGGAAAATTTAATTACTATATCCGCTAAATTTTTGTTTAGTTACCAAATTTCATTTTTATTAAGATTGCTATTAATATCTAATAATTTATGATTTCCAAAATGTTAAGTAAACTTTTTAGCCATTATTTTATTATTACTAGTATTATCAGTAGTAACAGCATATAACCTATCCATTAAATTATAAATTTTAATAATATCAATAATAATTTTAGTAATATAAGGACTAGTATGCCTTTCAATCAAATACTTAAATCTAATTAATACTTTTTATAAATTCTAAGTATTATTAATCTAAAAAACCATAATAATAATAAATACCATTTTATTCAGAGAAATTTAAGTATTTAATAAAAAAAATATTTTTTAATTTGCTGGAATCTTTTTTTTAAAAGTATCTATAATATTTTTTAATTAGTTTTTAAATATAATTTTTAACTTTTTAGTAGACAGTATTTTAATATTCAATAATAATATATTTAAAAGATTATAAAATTATAGGTTATTAAAAAATCAAAATAAAACATTATTATTTATTATTAGTTTAAAAAGTAATTATCTATAATTTTATTTTAAAAATTTTAGTTATTTATCTTTCTAATAATTTAAATTTTAAATAAAATTAAATTCATTCTATATGTAAAGTAATGTTAATTTGTATATAATATAATATAATTTACTATATTAAGTTTAGTAAATAAGAAAATAATTAATTTTTATTTAATTTTCTTTAATACCTGCTTGTAATAATTAGATTCTAAATACTCTTTCATAAACAATATTCCATTACTATTATTATAAGAATATATAAGAGATATATTACAAATTAGGTATAAAATATATAATTTTTTTATATATTTATAAATAATCTTTTTAAAATCTTATTAAATAGAAGAGGTTTTAAAAAATCCAAAATTTAAAATCTAATATAACTTATTATTTTTACTTGCTACTTGCTAAGTCTTAATCTAATTAATTAACTACTACCAATTTTTAATTTTGTCTTTATTTTCAATTATAAAAATAATAAATTTATGGTTGGCTGTTAGTTGAAGGTTAGTTAATAAATTAGAAGTTATAAGTTCAATCTAAAAAGATATATTTAATTTTTTTTCTAAAAAAATTAAATAAAATAAAAAAAGATTATCACAAAAAAAAAAAAATTTTATTACAAAATTAAACTATTTTATTACTATTACTAACTTAGTTTAAAGTGGTTTAAATTAAATTAATTTAATTTAATTTCTTTCACAATATTTATATATTATTCTACAAGTAAAATAACATGTAGAGTAACTTTTTTTTTTTTAATACAATTTTAAAAAGTTAAGAATATAAAAAATAAAATTTATTTATTTTAATTAAAATCTAGATTATTTTTATTAAAGATATTAAAACACTAGTATACTATTTCCCAAATATACAAAAAGATTAAAACATTAATTTTTTAATTTTAAATCTTTTAATCTAAATACTTTATATCATTATTATCATTATTTACAGATTTTTTAGTTTTATTCATTAAATTTGTATCATTTTTATCTATATTATTTTTTCTATATTTTTTTTTAAAATTTTTCTACCAAGTTGAATGTTAACTTACTCTCAATTATTTATTTTTTAAAGATTTTCTAAGTACACCCATACCTAAAAGTTGACCGAAACTAGTTTTAGAGAAGTTGCTTTTTTTAATTAGATTAAATTTCTTTTTTTAAACTCGCTTAACAAATAACCAGTCTTTCTAATCAGATTTTTTAATAAAAATAAAATAATCTTTTTTAAAGGAAAATAATGAATTATCAGGATTATTTTTTTTTCCAGATAATATAAGTTTTAATTATTTTATTTTATAAACTTTTATTTAAATATTTTTTAGTTTATTTATTAAGATTTGCTTTTTAGTTAGCAGCACTGAATTTTTAAAATTTTAAATTTTTTTTTAGTCTTTATTTAGTAATAGATTTTTTTTTTATAAACTTATTTTTAATATCCAACTCTACCTTATCCCACCCACTTTTTGACTTTTTAAACTTTCTTTGATGGGTGGTATTTGGAAAAAGTATATTAAATTTCTTTAGTAGTATTTTAAGTGTATATACTTTTTATTATAATTTTACTTAGTACAATCAGTTTAAATATAAAAAAGTTTAATTTCACTTAAGAAATTAAATATATAAAAAAATAGGTTTATAAGTAAATTAAAAAAAAAAAATTTAGTTATAAACTACCCTTTTTTTATAAATCTAGACAAGCCTCTTTTTTTTTTATTTTAATTAAAAATATTATATATACTTACCCGAAACAGTTTTTTTATTATTATAAATAAATTAATATTATTTGTTTTATATACTTATCCTTATATTCTTTATGTGAAAATGCGTTTTTAGTGTTATATATTAAAGAACAACAGGTTTCAGGCAAAATATATATAAATTTATATTAATAAAAATTTGTAGTATAGGATTTTATAGTATAAGATTTTACATTTAGCAAATAATTAATATTAATTATTTTAAATATAATATTTTATATTTTTTAAACAAAAAGATTAGTTGTACTAATATATCATTTATAACATATTACAGTTCTAGGATCTAAAATTGCTTAATATTTAAATTAATTTAAATCTATAACTTTATTATATAAGTATAATAAAAACTTATTTTTAATATTTTAATTTTTAATCAAACCTAGCTTTAAAAATAATTTACTCAATAATCCACACAAAATTAAAACCTATAAATTTACTCTATAATCACATATTTTAAATATTAAAACCTTTTAAATACTAAGATAGTTTTAAAAACAAAAACCACCACTAAACATAAATTTATCAAGTTTAGAACAACAATTTTAACAAAAAGCAAAAAAGCTTCTAAAGTAGCACCTTTCAAAAAGTCATAATAAAATAAATCAGGAAATAAATTTATTACTAAACCATTACTCCACATATAAAATAGTTCCTTTTTTTAATTAAATATAATAATTACTTTTTAAAAAATTAAAAAAATATAAAAATCCATTAATTTCTTAATACCCAAATCTACTTTTATCCACCTATACCATAAAATTATATAAGACCAAACATATAACAGCAAAAACTTAAAATAAAAATAAAATACTTTAAAAATTATATAAAAAATCATAAAACATTTTATTATCAATTATTTTAAGTATAAATACCCCTTTCTCAATAAATATATCCATAATAAATACTAATTTTCTAATACACAATAATAAACAAATTCACAATCTATATAAATAAACAAACTATCATATATAAAAATAATAAATTATATCATTATATTATATATACTTTAATTCCCTAAGCTAATAACATTCAACCAAACAAATAATATTTGATTTTTATAATAATATATTTTTTAATTTATTTTTGTTTTTGTATTTACAATTTATAGAGTTTAATATTTAGTGTTTTTAGAATCTGGTACTTTTATTTTATTATATATTAATTTAATAATAAAATTATATACACAGGAAATTGTATTATTCAGATACTTAGCAACTCATTTTTATTAAAAAAATTTATATATTATTTTATATATAAACTAATACCAATAATTTTTATTAAAACCTGATTTCTTATTAATAAGTGGGAAACTGTTAGTTTTTAAATAATTTTTAATTTAAATAAAAATTATCTAATAATTCCCCATAACCCATATCAAACCACCCAGCAGTTCCTTATGACCCATATTAAATTATTTAGTGGTTTCCCATGACCTATATCAAACTACTTAGCGGTTTCCCATAACCCCTCTCAAACCGACCCAACCTGCTGGTTTCTGGGTTAAAACCAACCCATGTCGCACTCTAGTTTCCAGTATAGGTTGTTCATTTTCATATATAATATTCACACATAGCAAAGTATCCAATATATATTATATAATGGGTTTTTATCTATATATCATATATTTTATAATATTACTACGTTATTTAGATTAGATAATTATCAATTTTAATTTTTCTATAAAAATTTCTTTTTTTTTAATAATATTCCAATAATTATTAAAATCTCTAGCAAGTTCTGCGCCATACTTAATAATCATAATAAAATAAATAGTATATTAATAAAATTTATAAAAACTTCATCAGAATCATTCTGCAAAATAAAATTTTTTTATAAAGATTTTATCTGTATATTAAATATAAATATTTTTTAATTTATAAAATTTGTAAATTTTGTATAGATGGCATCTTTAGTATCTACATTCCATAAAGTATATTTTAAAAATTTATATTTTCAAATTTTTATATTTATAAAATCTGTTGTTGTTTTTAGATTCTAAATATTAATTACATCATTTTTTTAAGTATTGTCTAATTAATTTGTTTTTTTTGGTAAAGATTTTTTTGTATAATTCATTATCCAAAATATCTTATTAACTTTCTTTGTTATAAATAGTTCAAGATTGTTTTCTGAAGTATACCTTAGATTAATAAAATTTAAAATTTTAAAAAATAAATCAACTTTGTATTTCTTCTTGGTATTGGTATTTTTACCTTAGGTTATTAGTTAAGTCTTAAATATATCATAAATATCATCTTAAAAAAGGATTGTTCCAGATTTAGTAATATTCTTCAATAGTAAATAAATTAGATTGTTTAAATAATATAACATATTTTTATTCCATATCTAATATTTCAGAAATATTTTAATCAAAAAACATAATTTTTATTTACCAATTTTCTTTTATTGATTTTTTAAATTAAATAATAGTTTGTAATATTTCTTTGTTTTAAGTTTGTTAATTAATTTAGATGTTGTTTATGGTATTATAAATTTATTAGAAAGTAGTTTCTAGAAAGTTTTTTTCAAAAATAGTTTAATTAATAATAATATTAAAAATTTTATTAAATTCTTATTCTAATTTAAATTCCTAATATTCATTTTTATATTCAGATTCAATATAATTTTTATATTATTTATATAATTTTTTATAATCTATAATACAAACTTATTTAGATTGTTATTCCTTTTAAAATTAATTTTGTTTATAGTTTCTAATTATATATCCTTCCTTATTACATTTGAAATATACAAATTTATTAAATTTTGAAGTTTTGTTATATTATAATTTATATTGATTTTAAGTGGTTCCTAATTTTATAAAAATTAGTTCATAAGTAGTTTTAGAAGTTTATTTTTAACCATTTTATTATTATTAATTTTAAAACTTATTATTAAATTTTAGTTATCCTTAATTAAGTTTATAAATATTCTATTATTTTATTTTATTATAAAATCAGTTATTTTAATAAGTTTACTAATTTCTAAAATTAAATTATTCTAGTATTTTAAATCATATTATATTAACCTTATTATCTTTGTATAAAGTATTATCAAGTTTAATAATAAAAAATTATATTTCTTTATATATAAATTTTTTATTAATAGTTTTCTGTCATATAACCTCTTATCTCCATTAAAGTTTGAGTTTTTCTTTAACATAATAAAATAATTGTTTGTTATTATAATCTATTAAAAAAATATATTAATCAAATTCTTAAAAATAGCTTCTTGCTAATCCTTTTTATTAAAATTTATAAAATTTGTAAAAAACTTCTTCTTACTTATTCTTATATCCATAAGTCTATCTAAGAAATTTAATGAAAATAATATAATCAATAAAAATTAAAATAATATTAGGGATTTTATAATATTATTAGTAGGAAGTACTTTCATCATATTTTTTATAATAAGTATTATAAATATTAAAAATAATTCCTTTAAAAAAAAAAGATGTATAATAAACTTTATATTCATTATTAAGAAAATCTTTAAATTAAAAATAAAAAATGTCGCTAAATTATTTAAGAAATTGATCAAGTTTCACAAGAGATCTTTTAAATTTAATTAATTCTAACAATTTAATATTATTATAAAAAATACTTTATCAATTGTTTTTATAATAAATGGATTTGTTATCACTACTAAAAATTAATTTATTATTACTAAAATCTTTGTTAAAATTTTTTGATAATAATTGATGTTTTTTACTTTTATTTTTAGGAGTAAATTTAAAGCATATCTTACTCTCATATAATAGTTTTAGATAATTTAATCCTAATAATTTAAAGTTTTTATTTTTATTTATAAGAATATGTTCTTCAGTTATAGTATAAATTCCAATATAAATATAAATAATTATTATAATTTATTTTAATATCTGTATTACAACTTCTAGATTTCTTAAGTATCTAGAATTATCTATGAATATAATATTTATAAATTTGTCCTTAGAATCTTCTGTTAATGTGGCTAGTTTTTCATTAATTTGGGTACTAATATTAACATATAACTTGTTATTTTTCCAAAAAATGTCATTTTCCTTGTTTAGTAAGTTTATAGTTAGTTCTAATTTAAATAAAAATAATACTTCTTTTAATTATTTTTTAGAATATTTATTAATTTAATTGATTTAATAAGCAATTAACTTATATTGATATTAGAATATATTATAAAAAAATACACAATCTCCATTGTTATCTATTATCTTATACTTTAATATAATAAAATTTTCAGAATTGAATTCTATTATCAACATATATATGTTTTTCTTTTAGGTCTGAATAAGATCGATCAAAGTATTACACTTTAATTAAATTTATTTAACCAAATATTAATCTTTTATTCTAAAATATTTGGGTTCTCAGATCTGGGAGTATATATATTGCAAAATATCAAAGAATAATATATAAAATATATAATAATAATAAAGGTTATAATAAATTATAAATTTATATTGTATTTGAGTTAATTAATAAAAAATAAGAATTATTCATCAATTCTAATAATAATCTTATATATATAATAATATTTTATATAAATATTAATGCTTGTATAATTGTATGTTGGTGTTTGTATGTTTGTATTATTTATATATTCACATTTTAGTGTTTGTATGCTTGTATGTTTGTATATGCGTGTATGCGTGTAAGTTATGTAGTACATGAGTTATGTGATAGGGGTCTGTGAATAGAATAGGTAAGTACAGGTACATGGGAAACGGTTGTCTTTATAAGAAGTAAAACAAGTAGAGCGGAGAACAGGCAATTGTGCTGTCCAGACCGTAGGTCTGTGACATAAACAAAAACCATATCTTTTAACTAAAACATTCCTAAAATATCAGATATAGAATAAAAATATATTATACTATCTAGATAATTTAATTTATTTATTATTAAAAAATACTATTAGATTTGGAATAATCTTCTTTTAAAATAATACTTATAATATATTCAAGATTCAATCAATAATTTAAGATAAGAATACTAATACTAAAATGAAATATAAAATTGATTTATTTTTAAAAATTCTAGATTTATCAATTTAAAATCTATTTCGAAAAATAATTTTAAGCTACTTACAATAAAAAAAATTAATAAAATATTTCAAATAATAATTTATATAAAGAAATCTTTATAAAAAAAAATAAACCAATTAAGTAATATTTAGAAAAACAATATAATTAATATTTTAAATTAAGAAATAATAATAGATTTTATAAATATAAAAATATAAAAATTTAAATCTTTAAAATATATTCTATAAAATATAGAAATTGGAGATATTACTTATATAAAATTTATAAATTTTATAAATTTAAAAATATTTATATTTCTTATATAAACAATATTTTTATAAAAGGATTTTATTTTATAGAATAATTTTAATAAAGTTTTTATAAATTTTATTAATATATTATTTATTTTGTTATAATTGTTAAATATGATATAAAATTTACTAAAAATTTTAATAACTACTAAAATACTATAAAAAAATAGGAAATTTCTATAAAAAAACTAAAATTAATAATTATCCAATCTAAATAGTATAGTAATATTAACAAATATATAATATATAGATAAAAGCTTAAATATATAGTATATATTGGATATCTCGTTATATATGAACATCATGTACAAGAATAAATAATTTATATTAAAAATTAATTATAAAACCAAGTAATTATTAAAGAATATAAAAAAAAAAAATCTTATTAAATTTTAAATATTTTATTAAAAGTATATTTACTTTTTAAAACTTTAACAATACTTTTAGAATAATAAAAAGAATTATATTATCTTATTACTTAATCTTCATCCAGTTCACCTAAATACCAACATATTAATTATAAATTACTAATAAATAAAAAAATCATTATAAATATTATAAATTTAATTAACGAATTTTTAAATTAAAAAAATTTTGGATTTTAATATATTTTAAATAGTCTAGTTTAAACTTTATTAAAAAAAAATTTGATAAAATATTTAATAAAATTACTAAACAATATTTTAATATTCCTTATATAATTAATAAAAATTTTATTAAAGTTTTTACTAATAGTAGAATAAAAATTATTTATATTTTAAAAAACTATATTAAAAAATATATATTACTTATATCCCTTAAATTAATATATTATAATGTTATAGCCTTTAGAGGAAGCCCTTTTAAAACAATTAGATATGAAACTACTATTACCTTTATTATTAATAATTATTTTGAGAAAAGAACAATTGATATTTTTGATTTTAAAAATAATAATTTTATTTTAGAATACAACTAGTTATAGGATTATAATCCAGAAATCAGTTTTCAATTATAAACTATTAAATTTATTAGATATAATTGCCAGATTATTTAAAGATGTTTTAAACCTAGAACCCAAGAAAAAAAAATATATTTATAATTAATGGAATACTTTTTTGACAAAGAAATCTATTATTGATTTTGGAACTTTAAGCCTAATATTTTTAAATGTATATGGATTAAGGCTAAAGATATTTATAAGATTGTTAAAAAAATCATTAAAAACACTATTACTAAAATCCCTAAATGGATTTTTAAGTGGATTAAGACTTTTAAAAAGTTATCTAATAAAAACGCTTTACCTTAATTTAATAAGTTTATTTATAAGATATTATTTAAAAAAAGTATTATATCAAAATTTATACCTATTTATGTATATACTTAAAAAAAGCTTGAAGTATTGTAAGAATATTTTAAAAAAAATTTATATAAAGAATATATTTGACCTTTTTAATCTTTAATAAAATACTCTATTTTATTTGTATTTAAGAAAAATGGTAAATTATGAATATATATCAATTATCGAAACTTCAATGATATTACTATAAAAAATTAAATTGAATTATTGTTTATTTTTGAATTTTTAGACTGATTATAAGGAGTTAAACAATTTACTAAATTAAATATTATAATTAAATATTATAATTTATAAATTATATTAAAGGACATTTGGAAGACTACTTTCAAATACAAATACAAATTATTTAAATATATAATTATGTTTATAAAATTAACTAATACTCTAATATTCTTTCAAACTTTTATAAATCATGTTTTTAAGAATTATATTGATAAAATATGTGTTGTTTATTTAGATGATATATTAATATACAACTATAACTTAGAAAAATATTATAAATATATTATACTTATTCTAAAAGTACTCAATAAATACAACCTTAAGGTCCAATTTAAAAAAACGGAATTTAAAATTATTAAATATGAATTCTTTGGAACTATTGTTATAACTAACAAAATTTAAATAAACTTAAGAAAAATTTAAGCTATTTAGAACTAATTACTGCCTAAAATAGTTAAAAATATTTAATTTTTTTTAGGATTATATAATTATTATCAACAATTTATTAAATAATATAGTTATATGTTAGTAGCTCTAATAAAACTTACTAAAATAGAAATTAAATTTAATATAATCTTTAATTGAATTAACATTTTTATTATATTAAAACAATTATTTCTTTTAGTACCAATATTTTAATTATATAATCCGAAATTATTTATTAAAATTGAAATTGATGTTTTAAACACCGCGCTAGGCACATGTTTATACTAGCTATATTTTAACAATAAATAATATTTTATTATATATTTATCTTACAAATTTGATACTATAAAGTTTAGATACCTAATTTATAACAAAGAATTTATAGCAATTATTTATACCTATAAAACATAAAAAGTATATTTACAAACAAAAAAATTTTTTATTATATATTCTGATTATAAAAATTTTATTTTATTTTTTATTATTAAAGAACTTAGCCGATGATAAATCTGCTAATAAAAACTCTTTAGCAAATATAATATAAAAATTATATATTATAAAAATAAAGAAAATTTAAAAATAGATATTATTAATAAAAACCTTAATTTAATGGCAAAAATATAACCAGATAAAGGAATAATCTTTAAAAAAAAATTATTTAAAAATATTACTATTAATCAAATTTTTAATACCACTTTTTACACACTTAATAATCAATTTATCTAGGAATTAAAAGAAAGTTATAAATAATATCCAATAATTACTTAAATTTTATTTAATAATTTAAATATATTCGAATATTTTATTATTAAATAGTATGGAATTATCTTTTTTAAACATTTTTATTATATTTTTATTAAAGATCTTTAATAGAAACTTATTAAGTAATATTATAACACATTAGCTTATAAATATTTAAAAATCAAATAAATTTAAGAATTTTTAATTAAAAATTACTTTTAATCTTAAATATAATAATATATCAAACAGTATATTAAGATTTGTGATATGTATAATAAAAATAAACCTAACTAATATTTATTTTATAGAAAATTATAATTTTATGATGTATTATTAGCATCTTTTTAAGTTATTTTCTATAATTTTATCTAAGAAATATTAAAATTACAAGATCTATTTACTAATACTATTTATGACAAAGTATTAGTTATTGTTTGTAAATTTAGCAAAGTAATAATCCTAAAATTATGGAATTCTAAATAGTTTACAAAAAAACTTAAACAAGTTTATAATAAATAAATATTTAATTAATACAATTTACAAATTAAATATATTTATAATAAAGATACCTTATTTTCTAACAAATTTTGGAATTTAATTAGAAATTAGACTGGAACTAAAATTAATATTATTAGTAAAGGATATGCTTAAACAAATAAAACAATCAAACAAATCATTTAAATAATAGAAATGTGGTTATGTAATTTCTTAAATATTATATAAAATAATTGGGTTAAGCTACTTTTTAATTTTAAATTTATTTAGAATATTTTTAAATATTTAATTACTAAGTATACCTCTTATGAAGTACTCAGAAAATAGAACCCAATAATAATATTTTTATTTTTAATATTTAAGAAAATAATTCTCTAAATAAATAAATATATTAAAAATATAAAGAATTTTTATGAAAACCTTTAAAAAAACTTTTAATTTATAATAAAATGAATATTATATTATTATAATTAGAAAAGAATAGAAGTATTATTTTTAAAAGAAGAAAATAAAGCATACTTACTTATTAAATTTATTAAATAAAAAAAATATTAGAGTAAAAAGCTCGATTATTAAAAATATAGATTTTTTATAATTATAAAAAAGTTTAGTAATAATATTTTTAAACTTAAAATCCTAAAATTTATATGTATACATTAATTATTTTACATCTTACTCTTAAAACCAATCTCTAAAGATTTAAAAAAAAATCTAAATAATAAAAAACTAAAACTCAAAAACTACACAAAATACAAATTTGAAAAGATTCTAAATAAATCTAATAAAGAAAATAAATATTTTATTAAATAATTATTATCTTATAGACTACAAAACAACTCCTAGATCTCAGAAAACAATATACCTCCTAAAATCATTCAAACCTACTTTAACCAAAAAACTACCTTATTATTTACAAAATAAAGATGTAGAAGATTAAAAAAAAATCTAATAATAAACTAAAATTATAAGAATTTAGAATAATCAAATTTAGAAAAATTTAAAATTAAATTTATAATATCTCTTTTTAGTTTTATAATATTTTAAATTATTTAATTTATTTTTATTTAATCACTTTTAATAATTTTTTTATCCAATAAATCCTTTTTATAAACAATAGCTTTTAAATGTTTTATTTTTAAAATTTTTAATTCCTTTTTCTTTCAAATAATTTTAACAAAAATTTTTATTATTTTAACTTAAAATTTTAATTGTTTAACTTATAATTTAATTTATTTTTTTTTAATATTTTTTAATTTTTTCTTTTTTTTATTTAGTTGATGCTTTAGTTGCTTTAATATGAATAAATTAGTTAAAATCCATTTTACAAATATAATAAAAACATTTATAAGAATTAACTATATAATTCTTTTATTTATTTTAAATATAAATAGAACAGTTTTAATGACCTACTATAATTATATATAAGTAAGAATTTCCAGTATAATATTTATAAAAAAAAAAAACTAAAATTCTAGATTTTTTAATATAATCCGCTAAAATATTCTAATATTGATAAAAAGATTTTTTATTTTTTTTATTTATTTATTTTGCCGGTATTTGTACTTAATTTTAAATATATATTAATTATTTTCTTACAAGAATATTTTGAAGTTTAAGTTTTAAATTACTACCTTAATTTAATTATTATTCTTTTTATATATTATTTGTTTATATTATTTTATTTTACATAACTTATATAGATAGAAGTTCTATATAAAATAATAATTTATATTAAAAATATATTTATATTAGATACTAATTTTATAAAATAACTTTAACTATATAAAACTTAATTTCTATATAAATCTTTATATTTTACAAAAATAAAATCCTCACAAAAATTATTTCTACATAAAATCTATTTTTTTTAAAAAGAAGATAATATTATAAATTTATAATCTTAATAATATAGTTATTTATATTTTATTTTATATTACATTGTTTTCAACTTTATTTACTACATTTTCCTATATAATGTAAGTTATTAATATATATATATTTACTTATTTTATTCAAGAACTGTTACACTTTGGTCAAGTCCGTTTAACCAAATACTGATTTCTCACTCTAAGATATTGGGTTCTTAGATTTTATGGAGTATATATGTCATAAAATATTAAAAAATAATATATGAAATATGTAACAATAATAAAATTATAATAAACTATAAATTTATATTATATTTAGATTAACTGATGAAAAATAAGAATTATTTATTAATTTTAATAATAATTTTATATATATAATAATATTTTATATAATTATCAATGTTTACTTATTCATATATTAATACTTATATACTTATATTATTTATATATTTATATTTTGGTATTTACATATTTATATACTTATATATATATATATATATATAGTATAAGTTATATAATATATAAAAATTATATAACAAGGGTTTATACATAAGATAAATAAATATAAATATATAAAAATGGGTGTTATATAGGAAATAAAATAAATAAAACTAAAATAATATAATGTAGAATAGAGTATAAACAATTTATATTATTAAAATTATAAATTTATAATATTATTTTTTTTTTTTAAAAAATAAGTTTTATACTAAAATAGATTTCTATAAAAACTCTATTTTTATAAAATATAAAAATCTATGTAAAAGTTAAGTTTTATATAATTAAGATTATTTTATAAAATTAATATCTAGTATAAATTATTATTTTTATATAATTTGTATAAAATAAAGATAATATAAGCAAATAATATATAAAAAAAATAATAATTAAATTAAGGTGGTAATTTAAAATTTAAATTTTAAAATATTCTTATAAAAGAATAGTTAACATATATCTGAAATTAAGTATAAATATTAGCAAAATATATAAATAAAAAAAATAAAACATTTTTTTATTAATATTAAAATTTGTAAGCTAATTATATTAAGAAATTTAAAATTTTTACTTTTAACTTCTGTAAGTATTGTACAAGGAATAACTATTTGTGTGTTATTATGTTTAATTATAAAAATTATACAATTTATATTAGAAATGGTTGGAAGAGCTGTATTACTGATTTTTATAAATTTTTTTTAGATAATCAAAATGGATTTTGCTAATTTTTTTTAATTAAATAACTAAATTATTAATTAAATGAGTAAAAAAAAGAATTGGAAGGTTTAAAAAAAGAACAAATTATAATATAATAAAAAACTACTAAGCTTTAAATAAAAATTAATTAAAAAAAAATAAATTTTATTAGGTTAAATAAAAATATTTGAAGGTAATAATTTATGAAAGAAAATTTTTGAATGTTGAAGTGAAAGGAAATTAAATAGAAATAGAATAGCCCTCTGGAGAGATTAAAAAATTTGGAAAAAAATTATTAGTATTGGTTTTGGGGTTTTCTAATTTTGATTATATTAAGTTTTTATAATTTTAATCTTAAAATTAAATTTTTTTTTGGTTTTCTATATTTTTATTTTATAAATAGTAATGTAGTTCTTTAATTAAAGTAAATTTGGATAATTTTTGGAGGTATATTATTTTCTAGAATTTAAAAGTTATTTTATGGTTTATAAAATAATAATTATTTAATAAAATATTTATTTTTTTTATTAAATTTATTTAAAATTTTTTTAAATTTATACTTTATATAGTCTTTAAATTCTAATTTTTTATTATTTGGATTTTTTTTTAAATCTTCAAAAACTAGTTTTAAAAGTAAGATATAAAATAATCAATAAATGTATATAAATTCTAAAATTTCAAATTTAAAAATATTATTACTGAACTTTTTTATAATTATAAAAAATTTATATTTCTAATAATTAAATTTTTTATTTTAATATTTTTTTTATTTAATGTATTTAATAAATAGGTATGTGTAACAAAGCTCAAACAACATGATGAACTACAACAAGAAATCATAGACGCTGGTGGAGCCCTGCGTATGATGGTGGGAAACATTCATGCGATCTTATGGATTGAAGAAATATAACAGGAATAATATAATCCAAAGCAAAAATAGGAATGTTTAATTTACAAAATTATCTCTGTCATCCAATTTATAAGTTATTTTTTTTATCCAATTTATAAATTATTTTTTTTATCCAATTCATAAGTTATCTCCTTTATTTAGTTTAAAATTATCTTTTTTATTTAGTTTATAAATTATTTTTTTTATTTAATTTATAAGCTTATATCCTTCTCCATATAAAATTATATATCTATTTAATATTTGTAGTTTTGTTATTATGTAATTAAAAAATTAAGCAATAACTTAAGTAATAATTTAAATATATATAATTCACCCATCCTAGAACCTTGTAATATAAGATAGTATTATTTTAATATTTTATATTTATTATGCTTAATTTTTATACTTTATTATTTTGTAATCTTATTAACCTAATACTAAAAATGTTATTTAGTGTTAAAATATCTGAAAAACAAAAAGATACTATAGGAGAGTTAATAGAAATTTAGATTATTATTTTAAAATTTACTACCTCCCAAACTAAAGCACTTTTAATAATATTTAAATAAATAAAATTATAAAATATCCTTATACCTTTATTAATTAACAACAAGATTAAATTTCTAGATCCTAAATTATTTAATAGTAGTAAACTATATAAATTAAAAAACTTTTTTAAAACCCTAAATAATAAATTCAAAAGGGAGTTTATTAAATTTAATATTTATCAAAAGAAAATCTTATATATGGTTAGCTTTTTAAAAAAAAACCTATAAAAACTTGTATTTAATAAATACAATAATAATACTAATTTATATAATTAAACTACTTATAAAAAATTTACTAAATTGTTAAATAAAATTTTTAAAAATTTTAATTCTGCTAAAATAGCAGAACAAAAATTATAAATTTTAAAATAAGGCAATAAATTTTTCTTAGTATACCTAACAGAATTTCAAAAACTCATAAAATATTTTAATTACAATAATGTTGTTTAGATAATATACCTGTGTAATAATTTTTGTATAAAAATTAAAAAATTCTTAATCACTAAAAATAAGCTTTCGAAGAATATTAATAATTTTGTGATATTATATCAGAAATTCAACAATAACTAACAAACCTTAAATACAAAAAAAAAAACCAGGAATACTACCAATATTAATCTACCTTAGAAATTATAGCAATAATAAAAACTGTAGAGCCTTTTAAACAAATATAATCTTCAAGAATTACCACTAATTTAAAAAAATCAATATTTTGGACCAAAACTAATAAATCAGTCTATAAAACAAATTTAAAAATAATTAATTAAAAAAAAAAAAGACAGACATTACTTATTAAATCTTTGCATATACTGTAGAAATAAGGGCCATAAAGAAGAAAGCTATTATACTAATTAATACCCCAAAAAAATTTTATCTACATACATTACAATTTTTTGATTTAGGTTAGGACCTATAAATAATAAAAAATATTAATAAAAAATAGATTTTTACTTCACACATAGTTAAAATTTATAAAAGGTTACATACAATGAAGTCCAATAAAAAATAAAAAAAATTATAAAAATCATTAACCATAAAATACACTTTAATAAAGAAACTAAAACAAAAAAAAAAGAAGTCTAACCATAAATAGTAATACACAGTAAGGCAAAATAAACCCGTCACTTTACAAATTTTAGGAATTTTAAAAAAAATTATAAATTTTTTTTATATTATAGAATACTTTCTCTTATTTAGACTTTAAAGAAATAAAAACTTTTTTTAAATTCTATATTAAAATCTTTATTACCCTATACCCTGAATCCCAATACCTTATTTATATAATTATTTACCTAAATAATAGCAACACCAGCATTTATATAAGCTAATAATTTATAATTAAAAACAATTTTTTAATTAAATAAAAATAATTTCCTGAAATTATAGAATATTTTAATAGTAATAAGAAAACTATCAAAGAAATAACTTAATTTATAATAAAAATCAGAAAATATAAAAAAACAATTTAAGCCAACATTATTAATACAATAAAAAATTTTAACTTTAAAAACTTATAACATAAAAAATATAAAGTTATAATAAATTAAAATAAATTAAAAATTAAATTAAGATATTTACCTAAAATTATCATCATCAATACTAAAATATTCAAGAAAATTCTAAAATAAAAATTTATTTATATTATTTATAGGTTTGGATTTAAGTAGAGTAAAAACTTAATAAAATTTACAATTGAATTATCTTTAAAATATAAAAACTTAAAAAAAGTTTTTTTAAAATAAAAAAAAAATATCTTTCCACTAAAATAATTTACAGATATAAAGATTAAAATAAAATAAAAAATTTAATTTATATAGGAACTACTAAAACCTATAAACAAAAAATATTTAAAAATTTTAAAACTATAAATAAAAGAAACTTTTAATAAAGAATTTATTTAAAAATTAAATAATTTATAAAAAGCTCCCATTTTATTCATTATAAAAAAGAATAAAACACTACATTTCTACATTAATTAGAGAAAGTTTAATATTATTATTATTAAAGATAAATATTTTTTATTATAAATCAATAAAACATTAGATTAGCTAAAAAAAGTTAAATATTATATTTGATTAGATATTTACAGTATATTTAATTAAATTAAAATAGTTAAAAGAAATAAAAAAAAAACTGCCTTCTGAATAAAATATAAATATTTTGAATTCTAGGTAGTATATTTTGGATTTATTAACATTTTTATTATTTTTTAAATATATATTAATAATACCCTGCACCCCTTTTTAGATAAATTTTATATAATATATCTAAACAATATATACATTTATAGTAAAATCTGAGAAGAATATATACACTATATTAAAAAGGTTTTTAAAATTTTCCAAAAAACTAGACTTTATATCAAATTTTTTAAGTATGAATTCTTTATAAAAAAAACTAAATTCCTAGAATATATCATAAAAAATAACAAAATTAAAATAAACCCCAAAAAAATATAAGATATTCTTAATTGGAAGAAATTAAAGGAAAATTTCAGAACTATTAAAATAATTTAATTATTCCTTAGATTTATAAATTTTTATTGAAGGTTTATTAAAGATTACGTTAAAAAGCGAAACTATTATACAATCTTATAAAAAAAAATTGATTATTTTATTGGGGAAATAAAGAAAAAGAAGTATTTAGGATTTTTTAAAAAACCTTTGTATTAAAACTTGTTTTAAAATATTAGGACTTAAAATTAAAAACCAAAATTAAAATAAATATATTAGATTTTGTTTACACTATAGTTTTATCTCAAAAACATAAAAACAAATTATGGTATTTAGTAGTTTATTAATTAAAAAAAATATTATTTGCTAAATATAATTATAATATTTATAATAAAGAATTATTATCAATTATCCAGACACTATAAGACTAAAAATAATATCTAATAAATATACTAATATAAATCTATATTTTTATGGATTATAAGAATTTTGAATACTTTATGATAAAATAGAAATTAAGATAAAGATAAGTAAAATAAATAGAATATATATTATAATTTAATTATAAAATAATATTTATCTCTAAAAAAACTAATATTAAGGTTGATGTGTTAATGAGAAGGTTAAAAGATTTTCCTCTAGGAGAAAAAAATGAAAAGATTAGAAATCAAATTAAAATACTTATTTCATTTAAAAAAATTTAATAGATAGGTATTTTAATAATAATATAACTCAATTGGAATATAGTATATGAAAAAGACAAATATATTTAAAATATTTTGTAAATATTTAAAAAAAGCAAAAATAAATATCCTAAAATAGAAATCTCCAAATTTAAGGAATATAATAGATAATTGTTTTATAATTTAAAAAAAGTGGTATTATAGGATGGTAAGGTATAAATTAAAATATTGTTATAATATTATAATTACTTAACTATTGGATATTCTAGAAGAGCAAAGACTTTGGAACTCATATAAAGAAAATATATATAGAAAGGAATTAAAAAAAATATTAATAAATATGTTAATAATTATTATATATATTATAAGATAAAAATTTTATAAAATATATTTTAAAAATTATTACAATTATTGTAAATCCCAGAAAGAAACTGGAATAATATTTTATTTGATCTTATTATAAGACTACTTTAGTAGGGGAAATATAATGTAATATTAATAATTATATATAAATTATCTAAGATAATTTATTTATTATCTATTAGTAAAAAACTTAATACTAAAAAATTAATAAAAATATTTTTATATAATATATAGAAATTTTATAAATTATTAAAAAAAATTATATCAAATAAAAATACTAATTTCTTAAATAATTTCTAAAATAAAATTAATAAAAAATTAAGAATCTATTATAGGTTAAATATAATATATCATTTATAGACTGATGAATAAACTAAATATATTAATTTTATTATTGAATAATATTTCTGGGCTTATATTAATTATTAATAAAACAATTAAATAAAATAATTATTATTAACTGAGTATTATTATAATAATAAAATTTTAAAGATTATAAAAATTTTATTTTTTGTAATTAATTATGGCTAGAATCTTAAAACAATAACTATTGATGAAAAGATATTTTTCTAAAATATTTAAATTTTTGATTTTATAACAAAAATAATGGAATTGTAGGATTTTTTTAAAACTAAAATCAACTATACTATATAAATATAATAAAAACAAGCTAATAAAAAAAGAAAACCTGCTATTAGCTATAAAGAAGATAATAAAATTTGGTTAGATATACATAATATCTCCATTATTAGATCATATCCTAAATTATTTAATAAGAATGAAGGGCTTTTTTAAATCCTTAAATTTATAAGAAATAGAGTATATAAACTCAATTTTTTTTCTTTGATAAGAATTTATTTGATTTTTTATATTGACCTATTACAATATTTTAAGAATAATGCTTTTCTAAATTAAAATTAAGAAGAATAGCTTCTATTAATTACTATTGATAAAGATAGTAATGTATTATACAAAATATTAAAATTATTTAATTTCTAAAAATAAAATAATTAGCTTAAATACTATATTTATTGGAAAGGATATAATAAATTAATTTAAAAACTAGCCAATCATGTTAGATATCTGGAATAATTTCTTCGAATTTTTTATGAGAAATATTCTAATAAACCAGGTTTTAATAAATAAAAAATATTTGTAATCTAAAATTTTTATATTAAAATAGTTTATATAATTTATGGTAGTTATACTATTTGATTCTATTATCTAATATTAAAATCCATTTGATGATATAGAGCCTGTTATCTTATTTGATATTTAAAATTTTATCAATTTAATAATTGAGTTAATTAGTATTTTAAAATTGTGATTATTAATATTTTATTTTAATAGTAAAGAAATTTTCTTTTTCTTATCTTACAAATTTAAATTTTTTAAATATTTTATTTTTATTATAGACTTTGACTTTAAAAAAAATTTACTAGAAATTTAAAATAGCATTTAGTAGAACCTAAAGTATAATATTTTTTAGTAAGAAATCTGGAAACTAAAAATTATATTTTATAAAACAAAATCCAAAGTTATTAATTAGGAATTGGTAGTAATGTAGTAGGAACACCTTAAGGAATATTAGGAATATTAAGAATAAAAAAAAATAAAAATACTATTTATCCAACTTGATTTAAAAAATAAATTAAAAAGTTTAAATAATTTTAAATTTAAAAAAAAACTAATTCTAGATGTATTGCCAGAAAAGGAATAAGAATTTATTTTGGGAATTTTAAAAAAAAACTATTATTAAGAATTAATACCACCTAAAATTAGCAAATAATATAAATATAGAAAAGGACTTAAGAAGATTATAAATATTTAAGCAAAGTATTAATAGGATGTTAATACTAAAAAAGGGAATCTTATAATAAAACTTAAATAATATAATAAATTATAATAAGAAATTATAGATATTAGCAGAGCCCTGCATATGATAATAGGAAACATTTATATAATCCTATAGATTGAAGAAATATAACAGGAATAATACAATCCAGGATAAAAGTAAAAATGTTTAGTTTATGAAATTATTTTTGTTATTTAGTTTATAAGTTATTTTCTTTGTTTAGTTTATAAATTATTTTTTTTGTTTAGTTTATAAATTATTTTCTTTGTCCAGTTCAAAGTTATCTTTTTTGTTCAGTTTATAAATTATCTCCTTTATCCAATTCACAAACTTATATTTTTTTTTATATAAAATTATGTATCTATTTAATATTTGTAGTCCTACCATCATGTAATTCAGAAATCAAGCAACAACTTAAATAATAATTTGAACATATATAATCCACCTGTCCTAAAACCTTATAATATAAGACAATATTACCTTAATATCTTGTATTTATTGTACTCAATTCTTACAGTATGTTTTATTTTTTTTTTTAAAAAAAGTGTTTTTATTTTTTTTTGATTATAATAATATAATATTTGTTTTATTATAAATTAAAAATCTTTTTAAAAGTTTTTATAAAAGTTTTTTATTTTTTTAATATATTTATTTATTTAAGGGATTATTTTTTTAGATATCAAAGATAAAAATATTACTATCAGATTTTATTTTTTAAATATTTCATAAGAAATATACTTAATAATTAAGTATTTAGAAATGTTATAAATAAATTTAAAACTAAGAAATAGTTTAATCTAATTATTTTATATAATATTTAAGAAATTATATAATTATATTTTTATTGTTTAAATAATTTATTTAGTTGCTTTATTTGTTTAAATATATTTTTTATTAGTAATATTGATCTTAATTTTTATTTAGTTTTTAATTAAATTTTAGAATTTGCTAAAGAATAAGGTATCTCTATTATAGATATATTTAATTTATAAATTATATTAGCTAAATGTTTGTTTATAATAAATTTATTTAAATTCTTTTATAGATTATTTGGAGTTTTATAGTTTTAGAACTACTATTTTATTAAATTTGTAAATAATGATTAGTATTTTATTATAAATAGTATTGGTAACTAAGTCTTATAATTTTAATATTTTTTAAATAAAATTATAAAAAATGATTTAAAAAAATATTAATAATATATTATAAGATTATAATTTATTATAAAATAAATATTAACTAAATTTATTTTTATAATATATATTGTAGGTTTTGATATATTGTTTAATATATTATTATATCTAAAGTTAAAAATAGTTTTTAATTAAAAATTTTTATATTTATTTAACTTTTAAATATTTATAAACTAAAATATTATAATATTATTAAATGAATTTCTATTAAAAAATTTTAATTAAAATGTAATAAAGGTTTTTAAAAAAAATAATTTTATTTTTAATAATAAAATATTCTAGAATATTAAGGTTATTAAAGAAAATTTAGATAGTTATAGGGTATTATTTATAACTATTTTTTAATTTTTTGGTAAATTAGTTATTAAGTAACGTACCTCACCTAGAAGCCGACCACACTTAGAAGCCGACCACTTTTCTTAAGTGAGAAAACCATATTAAAAAAAATTTAGAAACCATACTAAAAATCTATTACCAAACTATTAACCGACTATTAACCTACTATCAACTTCTGTCATGTCCATAATTATAATTATATGTTATATACTGTAAAAAATGTTGTAAATTATATTATAATTATTGTATCTAATGATATATATAAAAAAACCGATTAGTTTACTAGTGTGGTGTTAGTAAACCATGTATTACATTTAGTATTATACACGTATATACTGCCTATTTTCAGTAGTAATTTTAAAAGTAATTATAAACAGTACATTACCGAAACGCGTATTATATAATAAACTTGATCTTCCGAATTGCATGCTGTTGGATTTATAATTTTATGATTTTTTTTAATGGTTTTATTGTTAATAAAAGTTGATGGTTGATTGATGTGTTTGTGATGAATTTTGATGTAATCCCCCCTTTGATTTTTGATGTGGTTTTCTTGTTTAAAAAAAGTGGTTGGCTTCTAGGTGTGGTCGGCTTCTAGGTGAGGTACGTTATATAAGAGGTATAATTAAAAATTTAATTAATAATAATATTTTTGAATAATTTTTTTTTAAAAATTGTTTTTTTATTTAATTATACTCTTGCTATTAAGTCAGGTTTTTTATTAATAATATTTATTTTTAAAATTTTTTTATCTTTATAATATATAATTTTTATATTATATTTACGAAGAAGTTTTTATTAATAAATTTATTATTAATTAAGTTTTTTAATGGTAAAAAAGAAAGTAAAATTCTTATAATTAGAATATATGATAAAAAGTTTTTTAATTTATAAATATATTTTTTATATTTTATAAATTTATATAATTACTATAAATTTTTTATTATAGATTAAATATCTAAATTCTATAATATTAAATTTATAAAATAGATATATAATAGGATATTATTTATTATTAGAATATAATTGGTATAAACATATATCTAATACAATATCTAAAATATTAATTTCAATTTTGATAAATAATTTTAAATTATATAATTAAAATATAAATGTTGAAAAAAATAATTATTTTAATATGTTAAAAGTATGGGTTTGATTAAAAGTTATATTAAATTGAATTTTAATTTTAATAAGTTTAATTAGGGTTGTTGATATATGATTATATTGTTTAATGAATTGTTGGTAGTAGTTATATAATTTTAAAAAGGATTGAATGTTTTTAATTATTTTTAATTTTAGTTAGTCTTAAATTACTTAAATCTTTTTTAGGTTTATTTTAATTTTATTGGTAATAATAATAATTTTTAAAAATTTTATCTCTATTATTTCAAATTTTGTTTTTTCAAATTTAATTTTAAAATTATATTTATTAAGGGTTTTAAAAATTAGGATAATGTATTTTTAATATTCTTCTAAATTTTTACTGTAAATTAGTATATCATTAAAATAAATAATATATATTTTGTTAATATAGTTCTTGAGAACATAATTTATAAAAGTTTGAAATAATACTAAAATATTAATCAATCCAAAAAATATAATTAAGTATTTAAATAAATTATATTTGTATTTAAAAATTATTTTCTAAATATTTTTAGATACGATTTTAAGATTATAATAAATTATAATAATATCAAATTTAATAAAAATAATCATTTCTTGGAGGTAGTTAAAAAATTTATTAATATATGGTAATTTAGTGTAGTTTTTAATTATAATGTTATTAAAGCTTTGATAATCTATACAAATTTACAATTTTTTATTTTTCTTAAAAATAAATAAGATAAAATATCTTGCTAGGGATTAAAAAGGTCAAATATATTCTTTGTGTAAATTTTTTTTAAAATATTCTTATAGTACTTTAAGCTTTTTTTGGGTGTATATATAAATAAATATAAATTTGAAAATAGTATTTTCTTTAAATAGTATTTTATAAATAAATTTATTAAATTTTAGTAATACATTTTTATCAAATAATTTTTTAAAAGTCTTAATTTATTTTAAAATTTATTTGAGTATTTTAGATGTGGTATTTTTAATAATTTTTTTAATAATTCTGTAGATGTTTTTGGTTTTGATCTATATTTGTTTAAAGATATTAAACTTATTATAAGATTTATGATAGATTTTTTTATTGGAGAGGTGTTTTGTTAACTGTAAGTGTACTTTTTTTTTTTTGGGATTTAAATTTAAAACATTTCTGAGGGGTTTGGTAGTTATATTTAGTAAATTTAATAGTTTGTGATTGAAAACTAATTTTGGGGTTATATTCCTATAACTAGTTATATCCTAAAATGAAATTATCATTTTTAAAATTAAGAATATTAATTGTTCTTTTTTTAAAATGATTATTGATAATAAGAATAATAGTAGTTTTATATTTAATTGTTCTAAGGGGGCTTCCTCCAAATACTACAATATTATAATAAATAAGCTTGAGGTGTATAAATAATGTGTGTTTTTTAATATAATTTTCTAAAATATAAATAATTTCTACTTCACTATTAATAAGAGCTTTAATAAGATTTTTATTAATTATATAAGGAATATTAAAATATTATTTAATAATTCTATTAAATATTTTATTAAATCCTTTTTTAATAAAGTTTAAGTTAAATTATTTGGGGTGTATTAAAATCCAAAACTTTTTTAATTTAAAAATTTATTAATTAAATTTGTAATATTTAAAATAATTTTTTTGTTTATTAATAATTTATAATTAATATATTAATATTTAGATAAACTAAATAAAGATTAAATAATAAAATAATATAATTTTTTTTATTATTTTAAAGGTATAGCTAAAGTTTTAGAAGGTAAATATATTCTTAATAAAATATTTAAAATTTAATAAAGTTTTTTTTTTATATATTTTTTGGTAATTATTTAATTCTATAATTGATTTCTAGTATAAGTTATTTATTTTTATATATAATGTTTATATATGGTAAAATATTTAGTATATGTTATATATCTAAATTTTTGTTTATATATCATATATTTTATGATATTACTATATTATTTAGATTAAATAATTATTAATTTTGGTTTTTCTATAAAGGGTTTTTTTTTTTTAATAATATTCCAATAATTATTAAAATTTTTAATAAATTCTACACTATATTTAATAATTATAGTAAGATAAATGGTATATTAATGAGGTTTATAAGGACTTTATTAAAATTATTTTATAAAATGGAATCTTTTCATAAAAATATTGTTTGTGTAAGAAATACAAATGTTCTCTAATTTGTGAAATTCATAAATTCTGCATAGGTGATATTTTTAATTTTTATATTCTATAAAGCATATTTCAAAGGTTTATATTCTTAAATTTTTATATTTATAAAATTTATTATTATTTTTGGGTTCTAAATGTTGATTATATTATTTTTCTAGGTATTATTTAATTGGCTTATTTTCTTCTGTAAAACTTTCTTTGTATAATTTATTATTTAAAAAATTTTATTAATTTTTTTTATTATAAATAGTTTGAAATTATTTTTTAAAATAAATTTTAGGTTAATAGGGTTTAGAGTTTTTAAAAATGAATTGATTTTGTATTTTTTCCTGGTATTAGTATTTTTGCCTTAGGTTATTAATTAAGTTTCAAATATATTGTAAATATTGTTTTGAAAAAAGATTGTTTCAGATTTAGTGGTATTTTTTGATAATAAGTGAATTAGATCATCTGGGTAGTATAATATATTTTTATTTTGTGTTTAATATTTTGGGAGTGTTTTGATTGAAGGATATGGTTTTTGTTTGTTAATTTTCTTTAACTGATTTTTTAAATTGAATAGTAGTTTATAGTATTTTTTTTGTTATTTTATTTTATTAATTATTTTGGGTGTTATTTAAGGCGTTGTAAATTTGTTGAAGGGTAATTTTAAGAGAGTTTTTTTTAAAAATGGTTTGATTGATAGTGATATTGAGGGTTTTATTAGGTTCTTATTTTAGTTCAAATTCTTGATATTCATTTTTATATTTAGATTCATTATAGGGTGTGTATTATTTATGTAGTTTTTCATAATTTATAATGCGAATTTACTTAAATTACCATTTTTTTTAAAATTAGTTTTATTTGTAGTTTCTAGCTATGTGTCCTTCTTTATTATATTTAAAATAAATAAATTTGTTGGATTTTAAAAATTTGTTATATTATGATATGTGTTGGTTTTAAATAGCTCCTAGCTTTATTAGGGCTAATTTATAAGTAGTTTTAGAAATTTATTTTTGGTTATTTTATTATTATTAGTTTTAAAGTTTATTATTAAATCTTAGTTAATTTTAATTAAGTTTATAAATATTCTGATATTTTACTTTATTATAGAATTAGTTATTTTGATAAAGTCATTAATTTCCAGGATTAAATTATTTTAATATTTTAAATTATATTATATTAGCTTTGTTATTTTTGTAGAAGATGTTATTAAGTTTAATAATGAAGAATTGTATTTCCTTATATATAAGTTCTTTGTTAGTAGTTTTTTATTATATAATTTTTTATCTTTATTAAGGTTTAAATCTTTCTTTAGCATAGTAAAGTAGTTATTTATTATTATAATCTATAAGGAAAATATATTAATTAAGTTTTTAGAAATAGCCTCTTGCTGATCCTTTTTGTTAGAGTTTATAAAATTTGCAGAGAGTTTCTTCTTACTTATGTTTATATTCATAAATTTATTTAAGGAATTTAGTAAAAGTAGTATAATTAGTAAAAATTAAAGTAATGTTAAAAATTTTATATTGTTAGTAATAAAGAATACTTTCATTATATTTTTTATAATAAGTGTTATAGGTGTTAAAAATAATTTTTTTAGAAAAAAAAATTATATAATAGACTTTATATTTATTATTAAGAAAATCTTTAGATTAAAAATAAAAAATATTACTAAATTATTTAAAAAATTGATTAAGTTTTATAAAAGATTTTCTAAATTTAATTGGTTCTAGTAATTTAATATTATTATAAAAAATACTTTATTAATTATTTTTATAATTAATAAATTTATTATTGTTACTAAAAATTAAATTGTTATTGCTAGAATTTTTGTCAAGATTTTTTAATAATAATTGATATTTTTTATTTTTATTCTTAAAAGTAAATTTAGAGTGTATCTTGTTTTTATTTAATAGTTTTAAATAATTTAATTTTAATAATTTAAAATTTTTATTTTTATTTATGGGAATGTATTTTTCAGTTATTGTATAAATTTTAATATATGTATAAATGGTTATTATAATTTATTTTAATATTTATATTATAATTTCTAAGTTTTTTAAGTATCTGGAGTTATTTGTAAATATAATATCCATAAGTTTGTCCTCAGATTCTTCTATTAATGTAATTAGTTTTTTATTAATTTAGGTATTAGTATTAATATATAATTTATCATTTTTTCAAAAGATATTGTTTTCTTTATTTAGTAAATTTATGGTTAATTCTAATTCAGATAGGGGTGATACTTTTCTTAATTATCTTCTAGAATATTCGTTAATTTAATTAATTTGATAGATAATAGATCAACTAAAATATAAAAATACATTATAAAAAAGTGCACAGTCTCTTTTATTATTAGTTATCTTATATTCTAATATAATAAAATTTTTAGAATTAAATTTTATTATCAACATATATATATTTCTCCTTCAGATCTAAGTAAGATTAGTTAAAGTATTATATTTTGGTTAAATTTGTTTAATCAAATATTAATCTCTTATTTTAAAATACTAGGTTTTTAGATTTTATAGAATATGTATATCACAAGATATTAAAGAATAATATATGAAATATGTAATAATAATAAAATTATAGTAAACTATAAGTTTATATTATATTTAAGTTAACCAATAAAAAATAAAAATTATTTATTAGTTTTAGTAATAGTTTTATATATATAATAATACTTTATACAATTGTCAATACTTGTTTATTCATATATTAATACTCACATACTCATATTATTCATATATTTATATCTTGGTGTTTGTATGCTTACATACTTGCATATACATGTATATATATAAGTCACGTAATACATAAAAGTTATATAACAAGGGTCTATACATAAAACAAGTAAGTATAAGTACATAAAAAATAGGTATTATATAAGAAGTAAAATAAGTAGAACTGGAACAACATAATGTAGAACAGAGTACAAGCAGTCTGTACTATCAAGACTGTAAGTCTGTGACAAGAACTTTATTAAACAACATCCATATATTATATAACTACTTACAAGCTCGTATAACACTAGTAACAAGTAAATAAGCAATAAATATTACTTAATAACTTACAAGACTATATATATAAATATATAATTACTAATATTTGTACAAAGCATTATTATATATATAAAACTATTATTAGAACTGATAAATAATTCTTACTTTTTATTAATCAACTCAAATATAATATAAACTCATAGTTTACTATAACTTTTATTATTATTATATATCTCATATATCATTCTTTGATATCTTGTAGTATATATATTTCCAGATCTGAGAACCCAGGTATCTTAGAGTAAGAGATCAGTGTTTGGTTAGACGGACTTGACCAAAGTGTAACAAAAAGAGTATTAGTATTAAAAATAATAAAAATATTAAAATTCTGAGTATTTTTAAAGAAAGGTAGCTATATAATTAGATTATTAATAGCTATAATTATTAATAAGATTAAGTTAATTTAAAATTATTTAAAATACTTTATAATTTAAGCTATTTTGTAAATAAAAAAGAAAATAATATTTATATAAATACTACTAGATATAAAAACTCCTTTATTATTTATCTTCTCTTTTTTAATAAAGAAAAAAGATATATCTATAATAATCTTAGAAAAAATAATTTTGTTTAAATTAGTTAATAGAATACTTCTATTTTTCTAAAATATATTTAAAATTATTTAGAAAATGAGGCTTAATATTTAAAATTATAATAAGAATATAATATTGAATATGATCAACATAAAATTATTTAATATTATTTTAAAATTTAACTAGTTTAACTTGAAAAAATATAACCCTAATATTAATTAAATTATTGAATAAATAGTGTTTAGAAGAATTGGCCTAATTTAAATAGTAATAATAGTTTTTATATTAAATAAGGAATTCTAGAACTATATTGAAGAGAGTGTCTAATTTATTAAAATTATAATACTATAAGGGGGTATAGAAAGATTAATTAAAAATATAATACTTTTTGAATATAAAAAATACTATTATATTTTTTTAGAAAAAAAGGTTTCTAGGTGTTACACTTTGGTCAAGTCCGTTTAACCAAATACTGATCTTTTACTCTAAAATACCTAAATTCTTAGAACTAAGAGTATATATACTGCAAAATATCAAAGAATGATATATAAAATATACAACAACAATAAAAATTATAATAAATTATAAGTTTGTATTATATTTAAATTAACCAATGAAGAGTAAGAACTATTTATCAATTTTAACAATAATCTTATATACATAATAATATTTTATATAAATATTAATGCTTGCATAATTGTATTTTGGTGCTTGTATACTTGCATAATCATATATTCACTAGAGTTCGACATGGGTCGGTTTTAACCCAAAAACCAGCGGGTTGGTTCGGTTTTGGGGGGGTCATGGGGAACCGCTGGGTGGTTTTTTTTTTTTTTAATGGTTTTTTTGGGTTATAAATTTAATTAAAAACCGTAATTTTAACTATTTTTAGTAAATTTGTTACTATTTTTAGTAAATGGTTTCTTGGCGGTGCGGTTTTATATCGTTTTCATGGTTTTTGGGTCGGTTTTTGGCTTTTTTTAAAAAAAAAAACCAACCCGTGGGTGGTTTCTAAACATCGAAAACCGACCCAACCCGCCCCATGTCGAACTCTAATATTCACATTTTAATACTTGCATGCTCGTATGTTATATAATACATAGTATTATATAACAAAAATCTGAATAGGATAGGCAAACACATACATATAGATAATTCATATTATATAAAAAATACAGTAAGTGAGAGTAAGAACAATGTAACGTAAAACACAGTACAAATATTTATGCTGTTAAAATTATAGATTTATAACACTATTTCTTTTTTTTAAGGAATAAATTTTGTATAGAAATGATTTTTGTAAGAACTTTATTTTTATAAAAGGTAAAAATTTATATAAAAGTTGAGTTTTATATAATTAAGACTACTTTATAAAGTTAGTATTTGGTGTAGGTATATTTTTGGTGTAGGTTATTGTTTTATTAGAACTTCTGTTTATATAAGTTATATGGAGTAAAGATAATATAAACAAATAATATATAAAAAAATAATAATTAAATTAAAATAGTAATTTAAAATTTTAAACTTTAAAATATTCTTACAATAAGATAATTAATATATATCTAAAATCAAATATAAATACTGGTAAAATGAGTAAATAAAAGAAATAAAATATTTTTTTATTAATATTGGAATTTGTAAGTTAATTGTATTAAAAAACTTAGAATTCTGGTTTTTAATTTTTATAAGTATTGTACAAAAAATAACTATTTGTATATTATTATATTTAGTTATAAAAATTGCACGATTTGTATTAAAAATGGTTGGAGAGATTATATTACTAATTCTTATAGGTTTTTTTTGGATAATTAAAATAAATTTTAATAATTTTTTTCTTAGTCAAATAATTAGATCATTAATTAAATAAATGAGAGAAGGAATTAAAAAATTTAAAAAAAAAAAAGTTTTAATGCAATAAAAAACTGCCAAGCTTTAAATAAAAATTAATTAAAAGAGAAAAGAACTTCATTAAATTAAATAAAAACATCTGAAAATAATGATTTATAAAAGGGAATCCTTGGTAGAGTGCGACATGGGGCGGGTTGGGTTGGTTTTTAGATGGTAGAAACCATCTACGGGTTGGTTTCTAGATGGTCGAAACCACCCACGGGTTAATTTTTAGACGGTCGACACCACCCACGGGTTGGTTTTTCTTTTAAAAAAAAAAACCAAGCACAGGTTTAAAAACCGTGACAATAATGAAAAACCGCACCGCCAAGAAACTGTTTTAAATTAAATCACGTGACCACCAAAATTTTTATTATATAATTTTAATTTTTTTAATTTAATTTTTTCGATTTTTTTATGAAAATAATTTAAAATTAGGTGTGGGAGATCTTGAAACACGCTAAAACGACTAGTGGTTTTTTAGCGAGTTTTTAAATTAAACTTAATTAAATAAAATTAAGCGCTAAACCGTTTATAGATGAAAAATACGAATTGATTGATTTTTTTTTGAAAATTCAAAAGTTTTCAAAAAAATTTTGGATTTTGAAAAGTTTTTTTGATTTTGCATCTTTTCGAAAACGTTTTGTCGAAAATATAGCCGAACACCTCTATATATACGATGTATACGTATACGTCGCATATACGTATACGTCGTACTATATACGTATTCGTCGTATATGCGTATACGTCGTATATATGGAGGTGTGTTCGGCTATATTTTTTTCGAAAAAATGCAAAATCAAAAAAACTTTTCAAAATCCAAAATTTTTTTGAAAACTTTTGAATTTTCAAAAAAAAATCAATCAATTCGTATTTTTCATCTATAAACGGTTTAGCGCTTAATTTTATTTAATTAAGTTTAATTTAAAAACTCGCTAAAAAACCACTAGTCGTTTTAGCGTGTTTCAAGATCTCCCACACCTAATTTTAAATTATAGTCATAAAAAAATCGAAAAAATTAAATTAAAAAAATTAAAATTATATAATAAAAATTTTGGTGGTCACGTGATTTAATTTAAAACGGTTTCTTGGCGGTGCGGTTTTACATCGTTTTCATGGTTTTTGGGTCGGTTTTTGGTTTTTCAAAAAAAAAAAACCAACCCGTGGGTGGTTTCTAAAATCCAGAAACCGACCCAACCCGCCCCATGTCGAACTCTATGTGTGACAGAGATTTCTTTAAGTAGAACAGGTAAGTGCAAGTACATGGATAATAAATATTATACAATAAACAAAACTAAGAATGATATAGCATAGAATAAAGTACAAATAGTTATACTATCAAGATTGTAAGTTTGTGATATTATCTCCTTCTTTCAAAAAACAGGTTTTGTGTAGAAACAACTTCTATAAGGACTTTATTTCTATAAAAAACAAAAATCTATATAAAAATTAAGTTTTATATAATCAAAACTACTTTATAAAGTTAGTGTCTGGTATAAGCATATTGTAACGATATAGTGGTGTATATATCCGTTACGCTAAAAAGCCACCGGAAACTACCGACTAACTGGTAGTTTCACACCACTACGTATATATACCCATCACGAACTGTGACACATATTTTTAGTATAGGTTGTTGTTCTATGTAGAACTTCTACTAGTATCTATATAAATTATGCAGGGTAAGGGTAATGTAAGTGAATAGTGTATAACAGAATAGTGATTAAATCAAAATAATAACTTAAAACTTAAATTTCAAAACATTCTTGCGAGAGAATAATCAACACATATCTAAAATCAAATACAAATACCAACAAAACAAGCAAATAAAAAAAATAAAATATTTTCTCATTAGCGTCGGAATTTGTAAGTTGATTGTATTGAAAAATTTGGAATTTTGGTTTTTAATCCTTGTGAGTATTGTGCAAAAAACAACTATTTGTATATTATTATATTTGGTTATAAAAATTACATAATTTGTACTAGAAATGGTTAAAGGGGCTATATTGCTAATTCTTGTAGGTTTTTCTTGGGTGATTAAAATAAATTTTACTAATTTCTTTCTAGTCAAATAATTAAATTGTTAATTAAATGAACAAAAAAAAAAATTAGAGGATTTAAAAAAAAAAAAAACTACAATATAATAAAAAATTATTGAGTTACAAATAAAAATTAATCAAAAGAGAAAAGAATTTCGTCAGATTAGATAAAAATATCTGGAAGTAATAATTTATAAAAAAGAATCCTTAAATGCTGAGGAAGAAGAAAATCAAGCAGAAATAAAATAGTTCTTTAAAAAAATTGAAGAATTTGGAAGGAAATTATCAGCATTAGTTCTAGGGGTTTCTAATTTTAATTATACTAAATTCTTACAATCTTAGGTTAAAATTAGATTTTTTTTTGGTCTTTTATATTTTTATTTTATAAGTGGTGATGTAATTTTCTAATTAAGGTAGGTTTAAATAATTTCTAAAAATATATTGCCTTCTAAAATCCAAAAATCATCTTATAGTTTGTAAGGTAATAACCATTTAATAAGGTATTTATTTTTTCATTAAATCCATTTAAAATTTTCTCAAACTCATATTTTATATAATCTTTAAATTCTAGTTCTTCATTGTTTAAATCTTTTTTTAAGTTTTTGGGAATTAATTTTAAAAATAAAATATAAAATAATCAATAAATATATATAAATCTTAAAATTTCAAGTTTAAAGATATTGTTGTTGAATTTTTTTGTAATTATGAAAAATTAGAGTGCGATATAGGGCGGGTTGGGTTGGTTTCTAGATGGTCAAAACTATCTATGGATTAGTTTTTAGATAATCAAAACTACCTACAGATTAGTTTTTAGATGGTAGAAACTATCTACAAGTTAGTTTTTAAATAGTTGAAACTACCCACAAGTTAATTTTTAAATAGTTGAAACTACCCACAAGTTAATTTTTTTTTTTAAAAAAAAAATTAAGGATAGGTTTAAAAATTATTAAAATTATAAAAAACTGTTTTGCTAAAAAATTGTAAAACTATAAAAAGAAGTAATTATATCTAAATTATATTAATTTATATATGGATCTAAATATTTTCTATATAGACTTATATGTAGAATAATATTTTTACTTTTATTACTTAAATCAAGAGTTAAAAGGTTTAAAATATTAAATTAAGAATTTTTAAAGTAATTATAAAGAAATGAAAAAAAATTAATTATATTGAGTTATTTTAGTTTGGGGGTTTGTAGTTGTGCTTAAATTTCGTTTTTGTTATTGAGTATGTTCTGAATAAATATTATTATTTTTAGTATTGAGGTTTTGTTTTTTAATAATATTAAATTTTTAATTTTTATATTTTTTGTTATTTTTTTAGAATGTAATTTTAATTTATAAAGGTTTTTTGTAATTATAATAGTTTTAATTGTTTTAGGATATAAGTGGGATTTTTTTTAAGTTATAATATTTTTAGTTTGGTTAAAATCTGTTTTATATTAATAAAAATAATTTGTATATTGAATATATTTTATATTATTTGTAATAATATAGGATATTTTTGTTTATAAATCTTTTATTAATTAGTTGGTAATAAATCTGTTTTAATTTAATAAAAATTAAAATTAAAATTAAAATTATTCCACATGTAAAGTAATAGTAAGTGGAAATACTATTTTTAAACTTATTATTAGCTAATTAATATAAAATTCAGTTTTGTTTAAATTTTTATTGTTTTCTATTAATTCAAAATAACTAATAACTTAGTAATCTAGTTTAGAAAAAGAAATACTATAAAGTTTTTTATCTAGATTAGGTGGGTAAAAATAAAAAGATTTTTAAAAACTTTTGAATTGTTTAATAGTGTTATTTGGGATTTTTTTATATATATAATTCTTTTTGTAATATTGTAAAAAGTTGTTATAATATTTAAGTTTAAAATCTTTACCTTAATTCTCTAAAGTGTAGAGGGATAATTTAATTTATAAATTAAAAATAATATTAAAATTATATAATTGATTTTTTTTATTATCAGTTCTACTATAATATTTATTTAATTTTTTTTTATAATATAAAAAAGAATTTTTAAGTAGTTTTTTCTAATTATCAGGTATTAATTTAATTTTTTAAATATATTTTTCTAAATAATTAAATAATTTATTATAAATATATTAAATGTTATATATCCTAGGTTGTTTCAATTCAGAGAGAATATTTATAAATTTATAAAAAGATTAAAAGATTCTAATTATAAATTGGATATGCTCAAGTTCTTTTTTAATAGGAATATAATAATTTTAATTTTCATTTTTTAATAACTAAATCTAATTTTTAATAATAAGGGTCAGGTATATGAAATAGGTTAATATTAAGAAAATAGAATTTTAATAAGTTAGTATATCTAAAAATAATCTAATAACTAGGATTAATTTAATTATATTAACCTTTTTTTATAATTATTGTTGGACTTTAGGTTTGAGTTAGATAAATTTAAATTATTTAAAATAATTTAGTAAAATTATAATTATTTAATAAAATATTCAAATCTAAAATTGTAACAATCACATCCTTTTTAGTTGTTTTTTATTATAAAAAATTAATATTACTTTACAAGTAAAAAACTTACCATAATGAATAATCAATAAAATATAAATAATAAATCCTTTAATTTATTTAATTCCTTAATATAAAATAGTTTTTAATTAGGATTAAAAAAGAAGCTTTTAATACTACTAATAAAAGTATTTATAATTAATTAAATAATATAAATAATATAAGATAAATAATTTTGTTTGTTATCTTAAATAAGGGAAAATTTGGTTATTGTATTTGCTAGATTCTTATTTAGTTATTAGATTTTGTTTTTATTAAAATTGTTATTAATATCTAATAGCTCATAGTTTTTAAAATATTAAATAAGCTTTTTAGCTATTGTTTTATTATTATCAATGTTATTAATAATAACAGTATATAATTTATTTATTAAATTATAAATTTTAATAATATTGATAATGACTTTAATAATATAAAAACTGATATACCTTTCAGTCAAGTACTCAAACCCAATTAATACTTTTTGTAAATCCTAGGCATCATCAATCTAAAAGGCCATAATTAGAGTGCGACATGGGGCGGGTTGGGTTGGTTTCTAGATGGTCGAAATTACCCACGGGTCGGTTTTTAGATGGTAGAAACCACCCACGGTTTGGTTTTTTTTTTAAAAAAAAAAACCAACATGGTTTTAAAAACCATAAATTTTAATAAAAACCATTTCGCCAAGAAACCATTTATTAAAAATAGTAACAAATTTACTAAAAATAGTAATAAATTACTAAAAATAGTTAAAATTATGGTTTTTAATTAAATTTATAACCTAAAAAAACTATTAAAAAAAAAAAAACCACCCAGCGGTTCCCCACGACCCATATTAAACCACCCAGCGGTTCCCCATCATGATGACCCCTCTCAAACCGACCCAACCCGCTGGTTTCTGGGTTAAAACCAACCCATGTCGCACTCTACCGCTGGGTGGTTTTTTTTTTTTTTTAATGGTTTTTTTGGGTTATAAATTTAATTAAAAACCGTAATTTTAACTATTTTTAGTAAATTTGTTACTATTTTTAGTAAATGGTTTCTTGGCGGTGCAGTTTTATATCGTTTTCATGGTTTTTGGGTCGGTTTCTAAACATCGAAAACCGACCCAACCCGCCCCATGTCGAACTCTAGTTTGATTTAGTTTAATTTCTTTTACGGTATTTATACGTTATTCTATAAGTAGAGTAATATGTAGAGTAATTTTTTTTTTAATATAATTTTGGAGAGTTGAGAGTGTGAAAAGTAAAATTTATTTATTTTAACTAAAATCTAGATTATTTTTATTAAAGATATCAAAGTACTGGTATACTATTTTCTAAATATATAAAAAGATTAAAGTGTTAACTTTTTAATTTCAAACTTTTCAATCTGAATACTTTATATTATTATTATCATTATTTACAGATTTTTCAGTCTTATTTATCAAATTTGTATTATCTTTGTTTATATCATCTCTTTTATATTTTTTTTTAAAGTCCTTTTACTAAATTAAATATTAGCTCACTTTTAATTGTTTATCTTTTAAAGATTTTTTAAATATACTTATATTTAAAAATTAATTGAGACTAATTTTAAAAAAGTTATTTTTTTTAATTAAATCAAATTTCTTTTTTTAAACTTGTTTAATAAATAACCAGTTTTTCTGATCAGATTTTTTAATAAAAGTAAAATAATCTTCTTTAGAAGAAGATAATAAATTGTTAAGATTATTTTTTTTCTAAATAGTATAAATTTTAGTTATTTCATTTTATAAATTTTTGTTTAAATATTTTTTAATCCATTTATTAAGATCTGCTTTTTAGTTAGTAATACTGGATTTTTAAAACTTCAATTTTTTTTTCAATTTTTATTTAGTAGCAAATTTCTTTCTTATAAACTTATTTTTAATATTTAATTTTATTTTATTTTATTTATTTTTTAACTTTTAAAATTTTCTTTGACAAATAGTATTTAAAGAAGGTGTATTGGATTTCTTTAATAACATTTTAAATATAACTATATACTCTTTATTATAGTTTTACTTAGTATAATTAATTTAAGTATAAAAAGTTTAATTTTACTTAAAAAATTAAATATATAAAAAAAGTAAATTTATAAATAAATTAAAAAAAAAAAATCTAATTATAAACCATTTCTTTTTTATAAACCTAAGTAGGTCTCTCTTTCTCTTATTTTAATTGAAAATATCATATACATTTATCCAAAACAGTTTTTTTATTATTATAAGTAAACTAATATTATTTATTTTATATACTTATCTTTATATTTTCTATATAAAAACACATTTTTAATATTATATATCAAAGAATAATAGATTTCAGGTAAAATATATATAAGTTTATACTAATAAAAACTTATAATATAGGATCTTGTAATATAAAATCTTATATTTAGCAAATAACTAATATTAACTATTTCAAATATAATATTTTATATTTTTTAAATAAAGAGATCAGCTGTACTAATATATTATTTATAACATATTGTATCTCCAGGATTTAAAACAGCCTGATATTTAAATCAATTTAAATTCATAAACTTATTATATAAGTATAATAAAAACTTATTTTTAACATTTTAACTTTTAATCAAACTTAATTTTAAAAATAATCTATTTAATAATTTATATAGGATTGAAATTTGCAAATCCATTTTATAGTCATATATTTTAATATTAAAACCTTTCAAACACCAAGATGGCTCCAAAAACGAAAATTACTACCAAATATAAATTCATCAAGCCTAGAACAAAAATCTTAACAAAAAACAAAAAAGCTTCCAAAGCACTGAACACTTTTTAGAACATCAGCAAAAAATCTGGTAGCCTGAGAGGATCTTTAGTGGTGTTGAGAGGTTGCAGGGGTCATGTAGAGGACGGCCTCAGACGCTTAGAGGCTGGCGCCCTATCAAAAGTCATTTTCACCAAACATATCTAAATTAATAGTGAAAAAAATTATCAAAAACATGAAAGAAAATGCTCAAAGTCTTCAAAATATTTCTAAAAAGGTTCAAAATTTATTAAATTTATATATATATATATAATTTTAATTATTAATCTTTATATTTTTTCTTTTTTCCAAAATTTTTTTTTTAAATAATATTTTTTATTTTAATTTAAAGGTGGATATTAAGAATCTGTTATAGACTTCCTATAACCTTTTTATTACTTGATTAATTAAATAAGATATATGTTTTTTTAAAAAAAATATTACTTTTATTGTAAATTATTTATTAAACCAATTAATCTTATATTAAGTATATAATTAAATTTAAATAAAAACACTTTTATTATAATCTTTTAAAAAATTGTTACAGTCTTTTTTAATGTTCTTACTGTTGATAAATTTTTTTTAATTTTTCTAAATTTTTAAAGAAAATATATTAACTAATTATATTTTAGTCTTTTTTAATTTTTTTAATTTAGTCTTTTATTGGTTTTTTAGTGTTTTTAACCTGTTTTATTTAATCCTGTTGTTGTTATTGCTGCTATTATTTTTTTAGGATTTAACCAAATTATTTTACTAACTAGAGGAAAGTTAAAGTTTTAAAAAGTCTAATAAAAAATAGTATAAAGATAGTATAATTATATTATTATTGTACTTCTTTAGATTACTATTTATATATTATCAAACCACATTTTTAAAATGTTAGTTAAAATAATTTTTTTATATAGAAAATAATCATCACCTCTTATTAACTTGATATAATCTTTTTTTAGCCATAAGTAAATTAAAACTATCTTACTATTTTCTATAACTATGAAAATATCTAAATTTATTAAAATTATAATAGTTTAATCCACATCTACATTATAAAATTCGATTATATTAGAACTATTTATTTTCAGATTCCTAAAATCTTTGTATAAATAGTTTATATTATCTTAAACAAAGATAAATTTAATAATATCATTTAAATAAAACATCTAAATTCTAATACAAATTTTAAAAGAAAATAGAGCTAAAACTTTTAATAATTTTGAAATAATAATAATAATAAAGAAAATATTGATAATAAATTTACTAAAAATAACTATAAAAGTAAGTTAGTAAATTTTTAATATCTAATTATAAACTAACAAATATTTACTATTATTAATAACCTTCTATAATTTCTTTTTATTTATTTTCTTCTTAGCTTTCTCAATTTTCACCTCTTTTTATTTTACTTTTAACTGAAAACTCCTGAAATTTCTTATAAGATTATCATTAAAATATATATATCTATTTAAAATAATATATTCTAAAGCAATTCTTATATCTTCTTTATATTTTTTAAACATATTCTAAATAATTCCTTTCAAACTAATAAAAATAAATTTTATTAAATTATTATTAGTTAATTTTAAACTCCTAGCATTAACCCAATCATCTATAAAAATTATATTTTTAATAATATTAAAATAAATTAATTTTATAATTTTAAAAATAAAACTTTTCTTTTGCTTAATATTAAAATCTTTTTAGCTGGTCTATTTCTATTAGCTATTAATATAACACAAAATATTATATTTATAATTTAAAAGATTTATAAAATCCACTACCCCATATCCATTATCTTTTTTTTTATTTATACCTGAGGATTTAGCACCTCTATTTTCACCATCTCTATCATCTTCATCATCTCTTCCATTTTTTCTACTATTATTTAATATTAGATTTATAAAATCCACTAGTTCTATAACTTAGTATATTAATTTTTTAACTTAAATAGTTACTAAAAAGTTAGTAATAGCTTAACAATTATTATTTAAAATAAGATTTTTAAATTTAACTTAGTCTGTATATATAAGTTAATATTCCATAACAAACTTTTAGTATCTCATAGAAATTTATTTTTTAAATTTATTTTAGTAATTATTTTATTTTTTAACCTAAGATAAATATAATTAAAATTATCTAAATTAAAACCAGTAATAATTTTTATATTAACAACCTTACTATATCCTTTATTTAAGTATAAGCTATTAGTAAATGCTAAAAATCTTTTATAAAATTCTAATTCTTACCTTCTAATTCCCAAAAAAATTATTTTTTAATTATGCTGTTAGTTTTAAAGATTTTTATGGTCTTATCATTTTTTATAATTATAATATTGATATCAATTTTTTTAATTAAGAAACTATTAGTTGACTTTTAGTATCTTATAATTTATTATTTTAGGATATTTACCAATTTTATGCTTTTTTTTTTTTAATGGTGTAATTTTGCTATCATCATTATTATTATTATTATTATTGTTATTATTATTATTTTTATTATTATTTTTAGCTCTATTTTTAGTTCTATTTTTAGTTTTATTTTTAACTCTATTTTTTATAACTTTCTTTTTTTTTCTTATAATAGGTACTATCTCATATTTATTAGTTAAAATTTTCTTACAATTTAAAATAAAATTTTAAAAATTTATTATTTATTTAATTTTTTACTAACAAATTTTTTATTTATACCTTTATCAAATTTTTTTTTGTTATTTTTTCTACCTAGTAGTTTAAATAATCCTATTACTATTATTAATTCTCTAATATCTACTATTAAATTGTCTAAATTTTTTAAACATTCTAATTTTAAACTTTTACATCTAAAATTAATAAATATAAAAATTAACCTAAAGTTAGTAAAATTTTCAAATAAATCAGGATTTTCAGTTTTATCAAAGTTTTCAATATCAGAATTAAATTTTAAATAATAACCAAGATATATAAGTATATTCAAAAGAATAATTAGAAAATTAATAGTATTTTTAAAAAACTTATTATTATCTTAAAACCATTTTGGAATTATATTTTTAAAATATCTAAAATCAAATATATGTAAATTAGTAATATTAGGGATTAAACTAGGAAAAGAAAAATCTACCCCATCATCCAATATTTAATCAAGATTATAATTTATTATTTCGTCAAAATTTTAATTTATTTTAAGTTTTTGATTTTAAAAATGGGTGGTTTCTAATAGTCTACTACCATACTTTATTCTAGCACTAAAATAAAAATATTAAAAATAATATTTCAAAATTAATAACTTATTTAATATATAAGTTATCAATAAACATAGAATTTCCAAAGTTTATTTAAAGTTAAAGAACTTCATAAGAGCGTTAGATATTAAACAAAAATAAAATAAAATAAAAGCAATAACAGTGATAATAATAATAATAAAAAGAGAAGATGATCAATGGTATTATAAACTAATATATATTATTATACAGTCTATTATTGAGTTCGCTTTTAGGTAATTGCCTGAAATCAATAAAAGCTTCCATCAGATTTCAGCAAATTTAAATATATTCTTTAAATATTTTTTGTTTTTATTTATTTTTATATTCAAATATTCTAGAATTAATTTATATATTTTTGATATATTAAAAATTCTGGATTTATTTGTTATTTAAGATGTATGAGGGTAAGTGTTGGTTTTTAGGAGTATAATCAAAAAACCCTAATTACTATATTATACTACAAGACTAAACCAAATTAAAAAAAAATCAAAAAAATTTTTTTTTTTTTTCATCAAATACTTTTTTAATTCAAAATTATTAAAAGATGTTTTAAATTTAGAAAGAGTTTATATTGGATACCTGGTATCTTTTAATTTTTATTATTTTTTAATTTTTTTTAAATTACCAAATATTATAATATTATTAATATATTTGCCTCAGGTTTTCTATATCATTTTTATTTAAAATTATATTTAAAAATTAGTTGGTATAATGTATATAAAAAATAATTTTATTATCAAAAATTTCAAATTGTTGTTAAAAGTAATATTTTAAACTCTAAATATTTAACCTTATATTTCAAGATTTAATTAATTTAATTAGAAAATTTATATGATTTTCTTTTTTCTTCCTTAGATTTTGAATATTTTTTAGAAGTTTATATAAATATATATCCAAACACTGGTATTATAGTTGTGTTTAAAGATTTATTATTATAATTAATTGAAAATTCATTCTATTTATTTACAAATTATATGGATTATAAATTGGTAAAGTAGTTAATATAGAATAAAGTATTAAAAACTAAAATTAACAATTTCTTTAATAATAGATTTTTAAAATTTTTTGATATATTTTTTTAATCTGTATATACCCTTTAAAAACAAATTGAAAATATAGCTAGAAATTTAAATCTTAATTTTTAAATTTTAATTTATAATTAAATAATTGAAAATTTAAAACTATAAAAATATTTTTATTATAATTCTATTGATTATATAAGTTATTTTCTTAGGCAATTAGTATACACTAGTAGTCTAGTATACACATTAATTAAAGAATATAATTCAGAAAATAAATGATTATATTTAGAATTACATATAAATAACTGGTGGTGGGAGATACAAGTATGTAATTTTAATTTTTTTATATTTTTATTTTTTTACATATTACATTATATGTCAGATCCTGACTGTTTTTTAATTAATATTATTAAAAAGTTTAATATTAATTCTTATTATTTATACATTAGATACTATTTATTTAATTAATTTCTTTGATAATAAAAAATTATGGCCAATCTATTTAACAATCAATAATTTATTTTTTAGTATTTATAAGAAACCATTGTTATTTATTTGGATTTTACTTACACTTATACCAATACTATTAAAAAAAAAAGATCTTAATAATTAACGTACCTCACCGGGAAGCAGGACACACCAGGAAGCGGGACACTTACTCTAAGCAAGAAAACCACACCAAAGAAATCCAAAAATTACACTAAAAATTCATTATCAAATGTGTTAATCGACCATCAACTTCCACTAACAATAAAACCATCAAAAAAAATCGTAAAATTATAAATCCAACGGTATGCAATTCAAAAGATCAAGTTTATTATATAATATATATTTCGGTTGTGTATTGTTTGTGGTTGTTTTTAAAATTGCTATTAAAAATAAGTGGTATGTACATGTATAGCACTAAATGCAATATGTAGTTTATTAGTACTATATTAATAAATTGATCAGTTTTTTTATATATATTATTAAATATGATAATTATAATATAATTTACAACATTTTTTATGGTGTATAACATATGGTTATAATTGTGGATGTGACGGAAGTTGATGGTAGGTTGATGGTCGGTTGATGGTTTGGTGATGGATTTTTGGTGTGGTTTTTGGATTTCTTTGGTGTGGTTTTCTTGCTTAGAGTAAGTGTCCCGCTTCCTGGTGTGTCCCGCTTCCCGGTGAGGTACGTTATCAAAAATTAAAAGTTAATATTAATATTTAAAAAATTTTATTTAAAATATTTTAATTATTAAATAAATAGGAGCTAAAATTAGATATTAAAAATTTTATAAAATTTAATTTTAATTTAAAATATATTAATAACTTTATTTATTTATATATATTTTAATTATGTAATTAGATTGTAGATTATATAAAATATATTAATTTATTTAATATTAATATAAAATTTGTTTTATTTGCAAGATAGATATTTAAAGTTTTAGAAAATATACTTTAGAAATAATAAATCATAATTATTATTTTTATAATAAATTAAAGTTTTAACTTTTAACAATTTTATCCTAACAAATTTAAAAATTATTAATTAAAAAATTAAAAAATAAAAGATTAAATTAAGTTTTATTAAATTTTTATTAAATTTTTAAAATTTTATTATATATATTTTTTAAATTAGATCTTTTATACAATCTTTATTTCAGTATTTTAAAAAATATATTAGATTAAGTTAATCAATTTGTTTAACAACATAAATAACTTGATAATTTTAACTGAGCTTAAATTAGACTTTTAATATATTTTAGTTTCTTTTATTTTAAAAAATTATTTTTATAAATTATATAATGCTAAAGGAAAGAGCTTTGTATGGCTAATAAAATTATTATTTATTATTTGGTTATAATTTTTTAAAATCCATCAGAAATTGTTAAATATTAAGAATTTAATTAAATTTTAATCTATATTTAATATTTTATTAATTTCCATCTACTTGTGCAATATCATAATCATACTAACGAAATAATTGATTAATAGTTAAACTAATATTAATAAAAATTTTATTAAACCAAATCAATTTTTTTACAATTTCGAAATTCTAGATTTTGTTATGTAATGATGCGCGCAATAGTGAGCAATAGAGCGCAGTAGCTGAGCAATAGCTATTGCACCACACCATTAACCTTATTTCGGATCAAATCAGTAAGCCTCGGACTTACCCAAATTCTCCCAAATATATATAAAATAAAATCAAACAACTAGTATATAGTTATTTAAACAACTTTTTAACCTAATTACTTACACTCCATTATGCAACATTACATTCAACTACATTATCACACTTGTGTAATTGATTGGCCTACAGCCCAAGTTCAAATCACATAAAAACCAAAAAATTAAATATTTTTAAACTATTTCTACGGATAAATTTATGCTTTAGGCGTAAAAACGCCATATTTCCAGATATTTTTTATGTTTTTATATATAGACTACATAGTAACCTTAGATATAGGTTCATATCATAAGATCTAGCAAAACAATATAATAATGCATGTAATAATAAGCAATAGAGCACAGTAGCTAAATAATAGTTATTATGCTGTATTATTAACCTTATTTCAGATCAAATTGGTAAGCCTCGGGCTTACCCGGCGAGTTTTTCTGAATATATATGAAATGGAGTCAAACAACTGGTATGTAGTTGTTTGGACGGCTTTTTGGCCTAGTTGCTTGCACTCCATCACGCAACGTTACATGTTAAAAAAAAATACAAAAGTAGCAGCAAATACTATCAAATATTAAAAATCATATATAAACTAAAAAAATAAACTAACCATAAAAATATCAAAAATTATAATTAAAAAGAAAAGAAATTAATATTGAATATAAGTTTGAACTAAAAATTCTTAATCATTTTAATATAATTAAAATATATTAACCTAGTTATTATAAAAGTATAATTCATCAGTATGGGTATTTTAGAAAGTGGTTAATAGATATTTTAAAACTTTAACATTATTTTTAAATTAAAGAAAATTATTAAGGTTCAAATTATATTAATTATAATATACAAATCATTACAAATTATTAATAGAGAATAATATTTGGAATATAAGAATTAAATCTAATATTTTTTTTTAATAAGTTTTAATATTTTAACCAACTATAAATAATTTACTAGAGTCTAGTAGAAAACATACATTTTAAATTAAAACAAAATTTTTTAAATTTAATAATTAACAGTTTTATAATAGATCTTAACAGTTTTCTTAATAAAAATAATAACAATAAATTATTAATTATTAAATATTTGTATTTAAATAATAATATTTATATATTTTTAGATTTTGAAAATAAGACTTTAGTATAAAATATTAAAAATTTAATACTAAATAATAAATATATCTTCAAAAATTTTCAATAATATCCAGAAAAATAATAATAGATTATAGAAAAAGTTATAATTATCTATTATTTTAATAACTTACATAGAAAAATTTAAAAATTTCTAAAACCATACTATCTGGCTGTAATTGTTAGTAGGTATATACTAGATAATTAAAATCTTAATAATTCTAATATTATAAAAATATTTTTTTATTAATTATTTAATCAACTAGTAATATTAATTAAAAATTTTTAAAATTTTAATACTATTACGATTTATTAGATTTAGTGTATTAGACTATTTTTATTTTATTACAAATTACTATATCAAGATTTTATTTTTTATTAAAGAGAAGGATAATGGGGAGTTTTTAATAAATATTTATTAGCTTATATAAAACTAATTTTATATTTTAAAAATTATTATATCAATCAGTCATTTGATGTTATTATAATTATTGATTTTAATTTAAAAGATAGTAAATGATAAATAAATTTCTATAATCTTATAACTATTACTCTTAAAATATTCTTTAATATAATTAATACTCCAAATTAATAAATTATTTTAATAAATAAAGTAATATTTTGCTTATATTTATTTTTATTAATATTTATATTAATTTATAAATATATAATACTTTTTATAATAATAGTAATTTAGCATAAAATTATCAATATTTATACACAACCTTATTTTATTTTATTTTAATTTAAAAAATATATGTGTATTATTTTTTCTTTTTTTTTAAATAAAAAATTTTGCTTTTAAATAAATTATTAAAATTATTTTTTTCAGATTTTAATAATCTAATATTAGTTTTTTTTCCTCTACCTAACATTATTCTATTTCAAAATAATTTTTATTCAAAAAATAAGATAAAATAATAATTAACAAAATTTTTTTAACTTTTTAAAACCAATAATATTTGATAAAAAATAAAAAAATAAAACTAATCAATAAATATAATTTATACCTATTTAAAATTAAATTAATAAAATTATTTAATTATTAGAAAGTATATTAAAAGAGTTTATATTAGCTACTAAATATCCAATTCTTAACACTATTTTTTTATTAAACTAAAATAGTAATACCAATTTTAAAAATGAGATTAATACTAATCTTTTAAATTATAATTTTATTAAAAGTAAAATAAATAATACTCTTATTAATTCTGTCTTATTAGTTAATCAATCAGAATAACTAAATTTTCTAATTCCAAAATTTTTAGTATTTGCTTCTCAATTTTTAAAACACATTTACAGTTTATTAACTTCTGATCTAGATTATGATTTAATTATTAATAATAAGTAAGTTAAATAATGAATCAAAACTTTATTTTTAATCTTAAAATCATTTATCAGACATTTATTATCTATAGTACCTTTTTCTTCCCCTTTAAAAAAAAATATTTTAAATACTGATATATTTAATCAAATTTAATCTAAAATATCTCATTCTTATTTTATATTTTAAAACAAAAATTAAATTTTATTATAATTATTAGATATTATCAAATTTTTATAATTTAATATTAGCTATAAATAACAAAATAATTAATAGAAAAATATAAAAAATATATTAATAAATAAAAAATTAATAAATTTTGTATAAATAAAAAATAAAATATTTATTTAATAATTCTTTAATAAGATTTAATTAAATAATAATAAGATTTAATAGTATATTAAGTATTTATTAAAGATTAAGTTAATAATTTTAATAATAAATTAAGTAAATATCTTAATAAAATTATATATTATAATATTTTAATTATAAGATTAGCTTTATTATTTTATTAATAATTATTATAATTATTTATAAAAATTTGTAAAGAATTTTGTGTTAAATGTATATGATCTTATTAATCTTAATATCAATATTTGTTTTATATATATTAAAAGGCTAATTAGTTTAAATTATTTAAATTTTTTAAAAAATAAAAATGAAATAAACTCTTGATTTTTTTTAGATGTTGGAAATTTTTTAATAGATCATAATTATAAATCCTCTTTCTTTATTTAACTATTTATAAAGTCTTGATTAATTAATATTAAAAATCTTCTAAAAGTATGAGAATAAAATATGATTTCTTAATTAATTTATTAAATATCCATATTCTTGTTTTTAGTGTAGTCTATCTTTGGGTAAGTTTGAAAAATTAGGAAACTAATTAGAAAAATTAATAGATTAATATTAAAATAACTAGTATGTGTAGTAAGTTAGATATTTAAAAATTTATAATATATTTTACTAATTTAGTTAAATATTTTTAATAATTTATTAGAAAATTTTAAACAGTAGCTAATAGAAATTCTTATTAATATTTATAAATATATAATATAATTTTATATCAAATTTTTAAAATTTGTTTTTACTATTAAAAATATTCCTTAAAATATTCTTCTTATTAATAATAAAAAGATAGTTATATTTAAAAAACTAATAAACCTATAATAAAAATTTAAAAAAAAATTAAAAATATTATATAAATAGTTTTTTTTTATATATTTATCAGCTTTTATATATAATATTTTAATATAAAAAATTTTTTAATTAAATATTTTTATTTAAATTGTGTAAACCTATACTTAGCTATTAAAAATCTAACTAAAGATTATTATTATTAAAAAAATCTTTAAAGTTATCTTAATCAATAATATCTAAAAATTTATATTAAGTTATAATATCATTAAAGTTATCAATTAAATTAATATCACAAATAATTTTCTAATAATATAAAATTATTAAAATTTTTATAATATAATTACTTTTAGATGTTTAGAATCTTATAGTAATTATTGAGAATATAATACTCGCTAATCTTAAAAAGCCTCCAGAGGACAAAAGTCCTTTGGATCTTTTGAGTCCTCAGAGGACTGGGAGGACAACATAATTTTTTGCTGATGAAGGTTATAACAAAATAAATTAAAAAATAAATTTATTACTAAATCATTATTCCACATATAAAATAATTCCTTTTTTTAATTAAATATAATAGTTACTTTTTAGGAAATCAAGAGAATATAAAAATCTATTAATTTTCTAATATCTGAATTTATTTTTACCTACTTATATTATAAAATTATATAAAACCAAGCATATAACAATAAAAATTTAAAATAAAAACAAAATATTTTAAAAATCATATAAAAAATTATAAAACATTTTATTATTAATTATTTTAAATATAAATACCCCTTTTTTAATAAATATATTTATAATAAATACTAATTTTTTAATATATAATAATAAATAAATTTGCAATTTACGCGAATAAACAAACTATCATATACAAAAATAATGGATTATATCATTATATTATATATATTTTAATTTTTTAAGCTAATAATATTTAACTAAACAAATAATATCTGATTTTTTATAACAATATATTTTTTCATCAGCAAAAAAATGTGTTGCCATCCTGGTCATCCAACAACAGGATTTCTAGAATGATAACTTTATATTTATCAGTATCTGGACAATACCAGACTTTGTATATCTGGGACAGGATAGTAAAAAAATAATCTAAGAGAATAATATTATTAATTCTATTTTAAATATTAGAAGGCTAATATTGTTTTTGATAATAAAAATAATAATTATCTCAAATATTAAAATATATATCTTGTTTATGATAATTCAAAAATTAAAATATTAGGGATAATAAAAAAATTTAAAAATCGAAATAATTTAGAATTTTGAAAATCTAGTACCAGCTACAATACATCTACTAAAAATTTTATAAAAAATATATTAATAAAAAAATTTGTATATATATTCATTGATTTAATTATTTAGTTATAATAAAATAAAGAAATACAAAAATTAAAAACTAAATATATAATAATATTATAGTTTATATTAGATGTAATGTGTTTTATAAAAAATTGAGAAAACTTTTTAGACCTTTTTTTTGGCTTGTAATATTTATATTAATATTTATAAAAAAAAGAACTAGTGTATTTAAAAGTAGAAATTTTAAATTATTAAGGATTTTTTGTATTAAATATCAGAAAATTGTGAAAATTCTTTATTAAATACTAAAAGATTATTTGATATTATTAAAAAATTTATTAGTTATATATTAATATATTTTTGTTGTAATATATTAATAAAATGTTTTTTTATAATATTATTGAAGATGTGTAGGAGTTTATTATGGATTTTATTTATCTGATTATTAACTTTATAGTTATGAATACTAGATTTCTATTATTTTAAAGTGATAAAAGTATGAATATTAATAAATGTAAGTGTATGGTTATTTAAATTATAAATTAACTTTTTAGTTTGATATTTTTAATTAATAGTAGAGTTGTAATATTGTTTAATTAATGTATTAAAAAATATGGAAGTGGTAAAAATAATATTATTGGTTTATAGAGTCTTATGTTAATCTTGGGAAGTTTGAAAGCAGATATTCAAAAACTTACATTGTTATGATGAAATTGGTTGTGATAAAGAAATTGGTTATTTTTTAAAAAAAAAAACTATATGTTGTTATATTGTTTTGGTATTTCCTACCAGCTTGTAAATGTCTAATATTAGTTTTTTAATTGTAATTAAAAAATGGGATTGATTGTTTTATAGTTTATTATTTAATTAGGAAAAAATGAATATATATATTGTTGAAGAATTTAAATTGATGTATTATAATATAAAAATAAAATTTAAGGGATTGATATTCTAAGTTTGTTATTAAATTTTTTATATATTTTTGGATTTTTGTAATATTAGTAAATAATTTTTTATTAATTTATTATAAATTTTTTTTATTAATTTATTATTTTACTATATATTAGCTCTTTAATATCAAAAAAATTAATTATTTTTAATTTGCTTTTTTTAATAAATTTGTTTTTAGATGTGTTAAATCTGTTAAAAGATAAGTAGGAACTACTTCTATTATTTTAAAAATTAGAAATAGTTGATATTATATAAAGTAATTTTAATGGGGATAATAATATTAAGTTTAGAAACTATTCTTTAAAAGATTTTCTATATCTGGTAGAAAACAAAAAAAATATGTTATTTTGATTAAATGTTAATAATTAAAGTATTGGCTGATTATATGATTTAGTTTTTAGATTTATTTGTGATGATAGGCTATGTGTATGCTTTTGAGGTTTAGTAATAGGTTCTTGGAGTTTGGTAGATAGTAATATTAAAGTATTATTGGTTGGTAATTAATCAAAAACAGAATTGTTGATGAAGGGATTAATAGATTTTTTAAATCTATTAAATAATAAAGTTGGTACTGGTGGTGTAAATTAATTAACTAAGTTAGGATCAATATCTTTATTTAAGCTATTATTAATATTTTCAAAGTTTTTATTGTTTTTTAAATTTTTTATAAAATTTTCAAAAGATTTTAAAAAAACTATAATCCGTTGTTCTACATCTAATATAAAATCTTTTTGAGTAGGAAATTTAATAACTTCTTTTTTAATTGGTGTTGTATACCATTTTTAATACTAAAAAACATCCCAGATCCAAAAACTAAGTGATATAAAAAATATAAACAAGCAAAAATAAAAAATATACATTATTAAAATAATACTTAGATATAAATTCATTTATTATATATAAACCATAGCTATCAACTACTAATAACTATATTATAAATATATTACTAATATTAGTCTTTAATAAAAATATCTTAATTAATTATTCTAAAGTAATAATATTGCTAATTTAGTTATTTTTTAAAAATATTATATACCAATTAAATTACTACTCTAATATTTAAACTCAAAACCACTAATCTTAAATAAACTTTGCTTTAAAAATCACTAGTAAATTAAAAATATAATTTAAAGCAAAAACACACTCCACAAATAATATTTAAAAATATAATTAATCTATTTTTATAAGTATTTAATATTTTTAATAATTAAAACTTCCAATAATAAAACCATTTATACCTATTCTAATTATTATATTACCCTTATTTATATTATACCATTATTTTAAGTAAATTTAAAATACTATCTTATAAAAATCAAAAAGCTTAGTATTAATATTAACCAAATTAATATAATTAATATATTATTAATTTATACAACAACCAAGCTTAATTTTAATATATAAATAATAATAAACAAAATTAATGATTCACTATTTACCTAATAAAATACTATTATTTTGTTTTGTAAGAACACTAATTGCGATATTATACAATTAAATATATATTAAAATAACGTACCTCACCGGGAAGCGGGACACACCAGGAAGCGGAACACTTACTCTAAACAAAAAAACCACACCAAAGAAATCCAAAAACTACACTAAAAATCCATCACCAAACACGTCAATCGACCATCAACTTCCATCAACGATAAAACCATCAAAAAAAATCGTAAAATTATAAATCCAACGGTATGCAATTCAGAAGATTAAGTTTATTATATAATATATGTTTTAATTGTATATTATTTATAATTGTTTTTAAAATTGTTATTAAAAATAGGCGGTATGTATATATATAATACTAAATATAATATATAATTTATTAATACTGTACTAATAAATTAATTAATTTTTTTATATATATTATTAGGTACAATAGTTATAATATAATTTATAATATTTTTTATAGTGTATAATATATAGTTATAATTATGGATATAACAGAAGTTAATAGTAGGTTAATAATTAATTAATAATTTAATAATGGATTTTTAATATAATTTTTAAATTTCTTTAATATGGTTTTCTTACTTAGGGTAAGTGTCCCACTTCTAGGTGTGTCCCACTTCCCGGTGAGGTACATTATAATTAAAAATTGTTTAACATAAAATTTATTTTATAAATCCTTTTTTTTATATTTTAAAGATGTTACACCTGTGGCCCTGGGAGGTCACAGCAAGCTCACTCTGGCTTCTGTTTCTCAGTCCTATTGTTTAGGTCTTGATTCAAGAAAGTATGCGTATTACTAAGAATAATAGAACTATAGATAGAAAGTATAATAATAATAAAATAATAGTAAACTATAAGTCTGTATTATATTTAAATTGACTAATGAAAAATAAAAACTATTTATTAATTCTAATGATAATCTTATATATATAATGATATTTTATATAAATATTAATGATTGTATATGTCATAAAATTGCTTATATAATTTAAACAAGTGTGTAATATTTTAAGGATTATAAGATTATTTCTACTAAATTTATAATTATATAATATTATTATGTGATATATAAATATAATAATATAAGGATTTAAATAAGATAGATAAATATAATATATAAATAATTAGTTTTTTTATAAAAGATATAATAAAATAAAGCTAGGAATAATGTAATATAAAATATAATATAAATAATTTATATTATTAAGATTTTATATTTATAATATTATCTCCTTTTTTTAAAAAATAGATTTTATGTAGAACTAACTTCTAAAAAAAATCTATTTCTGTAAGATATAAAGATCTATATAAAAATTATATTCTATATAATCAAAACTACTTTATAAAATTAATATTTAATATAAGTATGTTTTTAGTATAAGTTATTATTTTATATAAAACTTCTGTCTATGTGAATTATGTAAAATAAAGATAATATAAATGAATAATATATAAAAAATAGTAATCAAATCAAATTAATAATTTAAAATTTAAACTTTAAAACATTTTTACAAAAAAACAATTAATATATATTTGAAATTAAATATAAATACCAGTAGGATGAGTAAAAAAAAATAAGTCTTTTTCTTATACTTAATAAAATTTTTACACTAATCATATTGAATGTTTTAACATTCTAGCCTTTATATCTTATAAGTACTGTGTATAAAACAGTTATATTTGTATAATTATATTTGGCTATACTAGTTATATTATTTGTACTAGAAATAATTAGAAAAGTTGTTTAGTTGATTTTCATAAGTTTATTTTTTTTAGTTAAAAATAGATTTTGCTGATATGGTGTAGTGGATTGTTTAAATTAAAAACTGAATAAAAAGGAGAAAAAATTGGAAGCTCTAAAAAAAAAACAAGCAATTGTTTAACAAAAATAGATTTTTATTTAATAGAAGGCAATTAAACTTTAAACTAGGATAATTCAGAAAAGGAAAGAATTAAAACAATTAAAATTAAAATATTATGAGGTGGTTATTCATGATGGCATACTTTATGAATAAGAGTTGGTTAAGAAGGAGAAATTGGAAAAAAAAAGTAAAACAAAAATCAAGCAGACTTCTAGAGATTTAGAAAAGTTTGGAAGAGAATTATTAACATTAGTCCTAGGAATTTCAGATTTTAATTATACTAATTTTTTATAATTTTAATTTAGAATTTGATTCTTTCTTAGTCTTCTATATTTTCGTTTTATAGGTAGTAATGTAGTTTTCTAATTAAAATAAGTTTAAATAATTTTTGGGAATATATTATTTTCTAAAATTTAAAAATTGTTTTGTGGTTTGTAAAGTAGTAATTATTTAATAAAATATTTATTTTTTTAATTAAATTTATCTAAGATTTTTTTAAATTTGTATTCTGTATAATTTTTGAGTTTTAGTTTTTTATTATTAAAGTCTTTTTTTAAGCTTTTTAAAACTAGTTTTAAAAATAAAATATAAAATAATTGATAAATGTATATAGGTTCTAGAATTTCTAATTTAAAAATATTATTATTAAATTTTTTTATAATTATAAAAGGTTTATGTTTTTGGTAGTTAAGTTTTTTGTTTTAATATTTTTTTTATTTAATGTATTTGGTAAGTAGGTATGTTTTATTTTTTTCTTTTAAAAATGATACTTTTATTCTTTTCTGATTATAATAATACAATATTTGTTTTATTATAAATTAAAAGTCTTTTTGAAAGTTTTTATAAAAATTCTTTATATTTCTAATATATTCATCTACTTAAGGGACTATTTCTTTAAGTATTAAAGGTAATAGTATTACTATTGGGTTCTATCCTTTAAGTACTTTATATAAAATATATTTCATGGTTAAATATTTGAATATATTATAAATAAATTCAAAATTAGAAAATAGTTTAATTTAATTATTTTATATAATATTTAAGAAATTATATAACCATATTTTTATTATTTAAATAATTTATTCGATTACTTTATCTATTTAAATATATCCTTTACTAGTAATATTAATTTTAATTTTAATTTAATTTCTGATTAAATTCTAAAATTTATTAGAAAACAAAATGTTTTTATTATAAATATATTTAATTTGTAATCTATATTAACTAAATACTTGTTTATTATAAACTTGTTCAAGTTTTTTTATAAATTATTTAGAATTTTATAATTTTAAAATTGTTATTTTATTAAATTTATAAATAATAACTAGTACTTTGTTATATATAGTATTAGTAAGAAAATTTTTAGATTTTAGTATTTTTTAAATAAAATTATAAAAAATAACTTAAAATAGTACTAATGGTGTATTATGAAATTGAAGTTTATTATAAAATAAATGTTAACTAAATTTGTTTTTATAATATATATTATAGGTCTTGATATATTATTTAATATGTTATTATATTTATAGTTAAAAGTATTTCTCAGTTAAAAGTTTCTAAATTTATTCAATTTCTAAATATTTATGGGCTAATGTATTATGGTATTATTTAATAAGTTTCTATTAAAAATTTTTGGTAAAAATATAATAAAAATTTTTAAATAAAATAATCTTATGTTCAATAATAAAGTGTTTTAAGGTGTTTAAATTATTTAAGATAATTTGGTTAATTATTGAATATCATTTATAATTTTTTTTTAGTTCTTAGGTAAACTAGTTATTTAGTATATGAATAATAACATTAAGAATTCTATTAATAGTAATATTTTTAAATGGTTTTTTTTTAAAAATTGCTTCTTTATCTAGTTATACTTCTGATATTAGATCAGGTCTTTTATTGATCACATTTGCTTTTAAATTTTTTTTATTTTTATAATATATAATTTTTATATTATATTCATTAAATATTTTTTATTAGTAGACTTATCATCTACTAAGTTCTTTAATAATAAAAAAAAAAGTAAAATTCTTATGATCAGAATATATAATGAAAAATTTCTTAATTTATAAATATACTTTCCATATTCTATAAACTTATATTATTACCATAAATTCTTTATCATAAATTAGATACCTAAGTTCTATGGCATTAAATTTGTAAAATAAATAAATAATAAGATGTTATTCATTATTAAGATATAATTAATATAAACATGCATCTAGTACAGTGTTTAAAGTATTAATTTTGATTTTGATAAATAACTTTAGATCATAGAATTAAAATATAAATACTAAAAGGAATAATCATTTCAATATGTTGAAAACATTAATTTAACTAAGGGTCATATCAAATTTAGTTTTTATTTTAATAAATTCAATTAAGGCAACTAACATATAACTATATTATTTAATAAAATATTAATAATAATTATATAATTTTAAAAAAGATTAGATGTCCTTAATTATTTCAAATTGTGATTATTTTTAAATAACTTATACTTTCTTAAAATCCATTTTAATTTTATTAGTTGTTATAATAACTTCTAGGAATTCATATTTAATAATTTTGAATTTTGTTTTTTTAAGTTGAACTTTGAGGTTGTATTTGTCAAGTGCTTTAAGAATAAGGATAACATATTTCCTATATTTTTTTGGATTATGACTATAGATTAATATATCATCAAAATAAATAATATATATTTTATCAATATAGTTTTTAAAAATATGATTCCTAAAGGTTTGGAAAGATACTAGTATATTAGTCAATTTTATAAGTATAACTATATATTTAAATAATCTATATCAATATTTGAAAGCTATTTTCCAAATATCTTTTAATATAATTTTAAAATTATGATATCTAATTATTATATTTATTTTAGTAAATCTTTTAGTTTTTTATAATCAACTTGAATCAATAATTTATTTATTCATAGCAGTCTAATTCAATTTTTGATAGTGATAGTATTAAGATTTCGATAATTTATATATATTTACAATTTTCTATTCTTTTTTAGTACAAATAGTATAGGATGTTCAGTTAGAAATTAGGATAGTTAAATATATCTTTTGTATAAGTTTTTTTCAAAATATTTGTAAAGTGTTTTAAACTCTTCTTATATGTAAGCATAAATAAACATAAATTTAAGAATAACATCTTTTTAAAATAATATTTTATAAGTAAATTTATTAAATTTTGGTAGAGCATTTTTATCAAATAGTTTTTCAAAAATTTTAATTTATTTAAAAATTTATTTAAGGATTTTAATAGTGTCTTTAATAATTTCTTTAATAATTTTGTAGATATTTTTGGCCTTAAGCTATATGTGTTTAAAGGTATTAAATTTATTTTAGAATTAATAATAAATTTCTTTATTAGAAAAATATTTTATAAGTTATAAGTATACTTCTTTTCCTTTTATTCTATAATTATTATTTGGATGGGATTGTCAACAGTTGTAATGAATAAAGTTAAGAATCTTATTTTTCTAACTAATAATAAGGTTATATTCCTATAATTAATTAAAATCTAAGATTAGATTATATTTTTAAAAGTCAAGAATATTAATTATTCATTCTTTATAATATCCATTAATAAAAATAGTTATTGTAGCTTCATAGTAAACAATTCCTAAAATATTTTCTCCAAAAACAGTAATATTATAGTAAATACCTTTAAATTATATAAAAAAATGTTTTTAAATAATATAATTAATTAAAATATAAGAAGTTTCTACATTACTATCTATAAGTATATTAGCGAAAATTCTATTAATAGTAATATTAATATTAAAATATTTATTATTAATTAAATTTAATTGTTTATCTAATCCTTTTTTAATAAAGCTAAAATTAAATTTTTTAGATTACTTTAAACTCTGAAACCAAACTAGTTTAAAGCTTCAATAAATAATAAAATTATTATATAACATTCACAAATATAGATTTATTGAAGTCTTTTTGTTGTAAATTATTATAAACATCAAGGATAAATTTTTTTTTTAAGTATAACTTTAGCCCAATATAATTCTCCAATAATATTAATCCATTCCTATACATAACTAATACAAGTAAAAAATTGTCCTTCATAAACAATATAATAACTCCTACTTTATAAACAAATTATACAATATATTTTGAAGATTAAAAAACATAATTTAATAAAAACCATATCTCATAAAATTTTAAAACAAAACATTTTTTTTTAAAATAAAAAATTGTGAAATTTTATGCTAATTTTGTTCTGTATAGATCTATTATAGCAAAATAAATAACTTATTAATAAAATTTGTAATAACTTTTTTATAATTTTTTTATAAAATAGTATCTTTTCATAAAGATTTTATCTAAATATATGTTATATAAGTTTTGTGATTTATAAATATTATTAATTTTATAGAGTTTGTATTGATGGGTTTTATAATTTTAAATATAATTATTAATAAAAATTAACTATAATAAATTAAATAAATCTTTATATCCAGTTTTTTTTAAATTATTTAAAATAATTAATTAATTTTAACAATTCTTTCTTTTATATAAATACTTATTTTTAAATCTAATATTAATTTCATCATATATTATTCTTAATTCTTAATAAGGTTTTTATAAATAGATTTATAATTCAAAAAAAATAATTTTAAAAATAATTTTAAAATATATTTTCCTAATTGATTATTTTAAAATAAATATAGTATAAAATTACTATAATTTTTTATTTAAATTTCATCAATATTTAAGATATTTTCCTAAAATAAAATAGTTTTATATTTAATAATATTCATATACCATAAAATTATAAGATAAGAATATAAATTTACAAATAGTTAAATTTAAATCTTTATTTAGGATATATATCAGAACATCAGTCATAATATCATCAATATTTTTATCATTTTCTTGCTATATAGTTTTTTATAATATTTAAAATTTTTTTTTAATTATTAAGTATACCACAAATTTATCTTTTTAAAAAGGAATAATTATTTTATAAAATAAAATTAGTAATTCTAGTACTAAAATATTTTAAATAATATAAATCTATTATATTAATTCCTTATGTTATTTTTATTATTTTTCTAAAACTTTTAATTAGGTGAATCAAACATATTTAAGCTAATCCTTTTTTAGCTATCAGCAGTCTCTAGCAAAATATCCTAGTTTATCACAATTATAACAGATAATTATATTAGATTTTAATAAACTTTTATATTATTAATAATTAATAATATTAAAATTTATTAAAATAAATCCATATTTTTAGTAAACACCATTTCTGGAATAATAATTTTAATAATTATTATAAAAATAATATTATCCAGTTTTTCTTTATTTTAATATATTATTAAAATAGTTTCCTTGATAGTTTTTTCAAAATTAGTTTAGTTTTTATTGATTTTATCAAAAAATAGAATTATTTATTTATATAGCAAGGTTCTATATTTTTATATAAATCATTTTTAGAATTCTAAATTTTTTTTTAATAATTTTAGTATGGATTATTAATTTAAGTCCTTCTTTAGCAAAATCAAAAAATTATGCATTATCATACCTCGCAAGCAGGATATAGTAATCAAGTTTTTAAAAATAATTTTATTGAATAAGTTTAATATAAGGTAACAATCTTATGTTGTACTTCTTCTTCTTTGTTTTTATATTTATATTTCTATTGAAGAAAGGTAATAAAATAATTAATATTAATGAGTATCTTATAAATGTTTGGGTATACTTATTTAAATTCTTTATTTTTATATTTTTTTTTATTATAATTATTTTGTTTCTTTAAATAGGTTATAAAAGTATAAAAAAATAATCCTTTTAGGTATATTCCCGTAAAACAAATCTTATATTCATCCATAAGAAATTAATTTGTGTTAAAGAAGTAGTAAATTAAGAATTAATTAAAAAATTAATTAAATTTCTTAAGTTATCCTTTGAATTTAATTAAATCTCCCAATTTGGATGCCTTATTAAAGTTTTTAGTAAAATTAATTATTTTAACAGTTTCTTTTAGAATTTTTATAAAATTTTCAATATATTAACTAGAGGAGTCTATTAGTAATATTAATAATTATTTTATAATTACCATTTTAAATTATTATTCTATTTATTCTAAGATTTTTATTATTATACTTAAATTTCTAATATATCTTTCTGTGTGCTCTAATATCTTATATATTAATATTTTTTTTTTTAAGGTTTTTCTAAGCTCTCTTCAAGTATTTTTTTTATAATTTATATTCCTACATCAAAAACATAAACATAATCTTAATCATTAATATATACTTCTCCTATAATAATCTCAAATATTAATTTAGGAAGTATAATTACTAACCTTTATTCTTTATTAAATCTTTAATATCCTAATATTTATATAACAGAATATACTCTTCTATTCAATTACTATTTCCATATTTCACAAAAATAATCATATTCTTTATTTTCATTTTTAATAAATTCTAAATCTGAGGCATCTCCTAGTTCTATATTTTTAAAAAAATATTCTTAAATATTTTCAAATATAAAAAAATCCAACATACATATAAGTCTTCTATTTAAACCAAATTAAATCAATCAAAATATTATACCTATAGTTTTAGAAAATCATAATAAGCTTATTTTAGCTTCTATTTTTCAATCCTATTATTCAAGTCTTAATTCAAAAAAATATATATATCACTAAAAATAATAGAATTATAAATAAAAAATATAACAACAATAAAATGATAGTAAACTATAAATCTATATTATATTTAAGTTAACCAATAAAGAATAAAAACTATTCATCAATCCTAACAATAATCTTATATACATAATAATACTTTATACAAATATTAATAATCACATATATCACAAAATCACTTATATGATTTAAGTGAACATGCAACATCTTAAAAATCACAAAATCATTTCTACTAAATTTACAATCATATAATATCATCACATAATATATAAATATAGTAGTACAAGGATCTGAATAAAACAGACAAACACAGTACATAAGTAGTTAGTCTTTTCATAAAAAATACAGTAAAACAGAGCTGGGAACGATGTAACATAGAATGCGGTACAGGTGATTTGTGCTGTCAAGACCATATGTCTGTGACAAAAGAATTATTACTAATTTTCATGCACAATACTGTATGGCTGTCGGAAGGCAAGCTAGTTTTGAAAAATAATCTAAAATATTTTATAAACAATAATAGTAATATAGAAAAAGCTGTTATCTTAGACAGCACCTATTACAATAGTTATATTAATTTCATTATATCATCTTTTAGGCATTGTAATAATAGATTTGCCAGTAAAAACAAGCTCAATTGGCTAGATACTGTAGTTATATAGATAAAAAATAAAAAAACACATGTTCACGTTAAGTGAGATTTCGCGAAAAAAAAAGGGTAGCCACAACTAGGGGGTGGCCACATTCATACCACTCGACTTAAATAGTAAATCCTTTAATTTATCTAATTTCTTGATATAAGATAGTTTTTAATTAGGGTTGGAGGGGAGGTTTTTAATATTACTGATAAAAGTATTCACAGCTAATTAAATAATATAAACAATACAAAATAAATGATTTTATTTATTATCCCAAATAAGGAAGAGCTTAATTACTATATCTGCTAAATTCTCATTTAATTACTAGATTTTGTCCTTATCAAAATTACTATTGATATCCAATAACTTATAATCTCCAAAATATTAAATAAGTTTTTTAGCTATTATTCTATTATTACCAACACTATTAGTGGTGATAGTGTATAACCTATTTGTTAAATTATAAATTTTAATAATATTAGTAACAATTTTAGTAATATAAAAATTAGTATACCTTTCAATCAAATACTCAAACCTAATTAATACTTTTTATAAATTTCAGATATCATTAACCTAAAAAACTATAATAACAACAAATGCTATTTTATTCAAAAATATTTAAATATCCAATAAAAGAAATATTTTTTGATCTGTTAAAATTTTTTTTTTAAAAATATCTATAATATCCTCTAGTTGGTCTTTAAGTATAATTTTTAATTTTTTAATAAACAATATCTTAATACTTAATAATAATATATTCAAAAGATTATAAAACTATAAATTATTAAAAAATTAAAATAAAATATTATTATTTATTATTAATTTAAAAAATAACTATTTATAGTTCTATTTTAAAAATTTTAGCTATTTATCTTTCTAATAATTTAAATTTTAAATAAAATTAGATTTATTTTATATATAAAATAACACTAATTTATTTATAACATAATATAACTTACTATATTAAATTTAATAAATAAAAAGTAATTAATTTTTATCCAATTTTTTTTAATACTTGTTTATAATAATTAAATTTTAGATATTTTTTCATAAATAATATTCCATTACTACTACTATAAGAATATATAAAAAATATATTATAAATTAAACACAAAACATACAATTTTTCTATATATTTATAAATAATTTTTTTAAAATTTTATTAAATAAAAAAAATTTTAAAAGATCTGAAATTTGGGATCTAATATAATTTATTATTTCTATTTATTACTTACCAAATTTTGATTTAATTAGTTAACTATTACCAATTTTTAATTTTATTTTTACTTTTAATCATAAAAATAATAAATTTATAATTAGCTATCAGCTGGAGGTTGGTTAATAAATCAAAAATCATAAGTTCAATCTAGCAGAATATATTTAATTTTTTCCAAAAAAAAAAATTAAATAAAATAAAAAAAGATTATCACGAAAAAAAAAAAGAATTTTATTATAAAATTAAACTATTCTATTACTATTACTAGCTTAATTTAAAATAATTTAAATCAATTTAATTTAATTCATCAGCAAAAAAATTTGTTGACATCCGAGCCATCTGATAGCTTGGATGGCTTAGCGATCTTTTGTATCCTGAAGCTATTTTACCAGCTATAAGAGGTTATAAAAGGTTAATAATATTTAATTCTATGTATGATTTTTGGTGTCTGACTATATTTTTTTATAATCCTATAATTACTTTCTAATATCTAATTAATTTTAAAAAAAAAAAATTTATTATAACTATCTATGTATTTAAAATTATATATTGGAATAAAAGAAAATAAATAAAGACTTTTATTAAATGTTTTTAATTTTTTTTTATTTTTTTAATAACATACCTCACCTAGAAGCCAACCACACCTAGAAGCCGACCACTTTTCTTAAACAAGAAAACCACACCAAAAAAAATCTAGAAACCATATTAAAAATCCATTATTAAACCATTAATTGACCATTAATCTACTATGAACTTCCGTTATATCCATAACTATAACTATGTGTTATATATTATAAAAAACGCTGTAAATCACATTATAACCACTGTACCTAATAATATATATAAAAAAACTAATCAGTTTACTAATGTAGTACTAATAAATTATGTGTTATATTTAGTGCTATATATGTATATACCGCCTATTTTTAGTAGCGATTTTAAAAGTAATTATAAATAGTATATTACCGAAACACATACTATATAATAAACTTGATCTTCTGAATTACATACCATTGGATTTATAATTTTACAATTTCTTTTGATGGTTTTATCGTTGATGAAAGTTGATGGTTGATTGATGCGTTTGTAATAAATTTCGATGTGGTCCCCCTTTTGATTTTTGATGTGGTTTTCTCGTTTAAAAAAAGTGGTTGGCTTCTAGGTGTGGTCGGCTTCTAGGTGAGGTACGTTAATAAATTTAATTTTTTTTTTTTATTATTACTTACTGGTATAAAATTTTGAGAAATTTGAATTCCGGATAGTTTGTTTAATAATATATTAATATAAAATTATATAAAATTCTGGTAATATGATACTAGTTTTTTTTAAGCTCAACCAATTATGTTAATATATAAATTATCAAAGATTACTAAATTTTAATTAGTTGTGAAAATATTATAATGGACACTAAAAATCTTATTATAATTATTTATAATTTTAAAACTAATCTTCTGATTATAAACACCTTCTTTTTATAATTTTAATACAATCTAAATATATATAGCAGTTTATACTAAAATCCTAGAATTTAATTTTTTTATAAAATTTAGTTCTTTAATTTCTCTTTTTCTTTGCAAATTCTAATACTAATAGATTAGAATTTTCGAAATTGTTGAATATATAAAGAGAGTTTGTAGGTATTTATTAATAAATTATAAATGTCTGTTAATAAGGAAATTAATTATAATTCTTTTTTTTATAAGATATCTTAATAACTTAGTATTTAATAAAATTTTAATTTTGTTTAATTAAATGCTAGTATTAAGATAGTTTAACTATATATATTCAATATAATATCCCTAGTAATACTTATTAAATATAAATAAAAATTTTCGATATAACAACACATCTAACTAATATTAACTTATAATTATAATATTTAAATTATAAAAAAAAAGAATTTATAAATAACTTCAATAAATATTAAACTTAGTCTAGTATTTTTTATTAGATTTTAAGTATATACCTTTATTTAAAGAACATCCAGCCAGATTTTACTATAGAATTATTAAAAAAAAAAGCTAAATTTTTGTTTTTTAAAAATTAGATTTTTATATTTAGATAATAAGTCTTTATTAGATTTTTTTTTTAAATAAAAGAATTTTTACAAGATTAATTAAAGATGTTGGAAAATTTATAAGTTTTAATCGAAATTTTATTAACCTTCCTTTTATAATTTTTTTATAGTTAAGATTAGTAGCTGATTTAGTATACTAGTATTTTTTTAAATTATTAGTTGATATTGGTAGTTTGATAGAAGTTATTGCTTATATTATAGATTTTAAATATAATAACTCAAGATTAGATATATTGTTTTAATATTAGTTATTATTTTTATATTTATTATTTTTTAGTTTTATTATATTAAACAGAGTATGTTTATAAAAGGACTGAGATATTCTAAAAAAATACAATATAAGAAAAAAAGTGAAGAACAGTAGGAAGTTAAAAAAAAACTTATATTAATTTAATATTATAAGAAGGCTGCATCAAACTCTGAGAGGTGGATGTCCATGACTAATTACTTTGAAATTTTGATGGGGTGTGTTAAGATTGGTGTCAGCCTCCCATCGTCATACAACAACCTCCCCACATCCCTGTTAGCTTCCCGTGCTCCATATAATGACCTCTGGGGGGTTCAGATTTTTTGCTGATGTTTAATTTCTTTCACAATATTTATATATTATTTTACAAATAAAGTAATATATAAAATAACTTTTTTTTTTTTAATACAATTTTAGAAAGTTAAAAATATAAAAAATAAAATTTATTTATTTTAACTAAAATTTAGATCATTTCTATTAAAGATATTAAAGTAATAATACACTATTTCCTAAATATGTAAAAAGATTAAAGTGTTAATTTTTTAATTTTAAATTTCTTAATCTAAATATTTTATATTATTATTATTATTATCTATAGATTCTTTAGTTTTATTTATTAAATTTATATTATTTTTATTTATATTATCTCTTTTATATCTTTTTTTAAAGTTTTTTTATTAAGTTAAATATTAGCTTATATTTCAATTATTTATTTTTTAAAAATTTTTTAAATATATTTATATCTAAAAATTAATTGAAACTAACTAGTTTTAAAAAAATTGTTTTTTTTAGTTAAGTTGAATTTCTTTTTTTAAATTTGTTTAATAAATAACTAGTCTTTCTAATCAGATTTTTTGGTAAAAGTAAGATAATCTTCTTTAAAGGAAAATAGTAAACTATTAGGATTATTTTTTTTTTTAGATGGTATAAGCTTTAGTTATTTTATTTTATAAATTTTTATTTAAATATTTTTTAATTTATTTATTAAAATCTATTTTTTGGTTGGTAGTATTGGATTTTTAAAATTCCAAATTTTTCTCTAGTTTTTGTTTGATAATACATCAGCAAAAAAATGTGTTGCCGTCCTGGTCGTCCGACGACAGGATTTCTAGAACGGCAACTTTATATCCACCAGTATCCAGACAACACCAGACTCTACACATCTGGGATAGGACAGTAAGAAAATAATCCAAAAAGATAACATTATTAATCCTATCTTAGACATCAGAAAACTGATATTATTTCTAACAACAAAGATAATAATCATCTTAGACATTAGAATATATATCTCATCTACAACAATTCAAAAATTGAAATGTTAGGGATGATAAAAAGATTTAAAAATCTAAAATAATTCAAGATTTTAAGAATCTAATACTAACTGCAATACATCTACTAAAAATCTTACAGAAAATATATTAATAGAAAAATTTATATATATATTCATCAATTTAACTACCTAGCTATAATAAAATAAAAAAATACAAAAACTAAAAACCAAATATATAATAGTACTATAGCTTATACCAGATGCAATACATCTTACAAAAAATCAAAAAAACTCTTCAAACCCTTTTCCTAGCTTACAATATTTACATTAATATTTATAAAAGAAAAAACTAGTACACTTAAAAATAAAAATCTCAAACTATCAAAAACCTTTTATATCAAATATCAAAAAACTATAAAAATTCCTTATCAAACACTAAGAAACTACTTAATATCACTAAAAAATTCATTAATCATACATTAATATACTTCTATTATAATATATTAATAAAATACTTTTCTATAATATTATTAAAAATATATAAAAGTTTATTATAAACTTTATTTATCTAACTACTAACTCTATAGTTATAAATACCAAATTCCCATTATTTCAAAACAACAAAAGTATAAATATTGATAAATACAAACATATAACCACTCAAACTATAAATTAACTCCCTAATTTAATACCCCCAACCAATAGTAAAATTATAATATTATTTAATTAATACATTAAAAAATATAAAAACAATAAAAATAACATTATTAATCTACAGAATCTTATATCAGCCTTAGGAAGTCTAAAAGCAAATATTCAAAAACTTACATTATCATAATAAAATTAATTATAATAAAGAAACCAGTTATTTTTAAAAAAAAAAACTACACATTATTATATTATTTTAGTATTTTTTACCAGCTTATAAACATCTAATACTAATTCTCTAATCGTAACTAAAAAATAAAACCAATTACCTTATAATTTACTATCCAACTAAAAAAAAATAAATATATATATTATTAAAGAGTTTAAATTTGACATACTATAATATAAAAATAAAACTTAAGAGATTAATATTCCAAATCTATTACCAAACTCTTCACATACTCTTAAATCTTTGTAGTATTAACAAATAATTTCTTATTAATCTATTATAAACCAACTTTATCTACTATTTTACCATATATTAGCTATTCAATATTAAAAAAATTAATTATTTTTAGTTTACATCTTTTAATAAATTTACTTTTAAACACATTAAATCTATCAGAAAATAAGTAGAAACTACTTCTATTATCTTGAAAATCAAAAACAATTAATATTATACAAAGTAACCTTAGTAGAAATGATAATATTAAATTTAGAAACTATTCTCTAAAAAATTCTCCATATCTAGTAGAAAGCAAAGAAAATATATTACCTCAATTAAATATTAATAATCAAAGTATTAATTAACTATATAATTTAGTTTTTAAATTTATTTATAATAATAAGTTATATATATACTTCTAAAATCTAATAACAAATTCCTAGAATTTAATAAATAGTAATATTAAAATATTATTAACTAATAATTAATTAAAAGCAAAATTATTAATAAAAAGATTAATAAATTTTTTAAATTTACTAAATAATAAAGTTAATACTAATGATATAAATTAGTTAACTAAGTTAAAATTAATATCTTTATTTAAATTATCATCAATATTTTCAAAATTTTTATTATTTTCTAGGTTTTCTATAGAATTTTCAAAGAACTTTAAGAAAATTATAACCCATTATCCCACATTTGATATAGAATCTTCTTAAGTAAAAAGTTTAATAATTTTCTTTTTAATTAATACTATAATATCTACTGTATTAATTATTTCAACCTATAATCAATTAATAATAAAAATATAAATTTATTTAAATTTTAAAATTACTTACTTTTTCAAATATAATAAGATTAGTTTTAAATTTTATACACCTTAATAAAACTAGAGCTTTCAATTATTTCTTTTATACCTTTTTTTTAGTAAATATCAGATTTTCTATTTACTTCACTTATATTTACACTAATAAAAGTATATTAGAAGATTTTTAGAGGAGTATATTTGAACAAACACAAAAAAACTATTCATAAATATATAAAAACAAAAAAAAAATATCTTATTAATCAAAGAAACCTAAAAAAGAAAATTACTTTAAAAATATAAATATATAATTTTAAAAAAAAATAATTAAAAAACAAAACAAAGGAAGTCTTAAAAAAGATACATCAAATCTAATTGTTAACTAAATTTAGACAAAAATAAAAAATTTATTTATAAAAGCAGTTTAATTATATGTTTTGGCCTGTTTTCACACATCCATAAACAATCTTATAATACCTAGTAGAAGATATTATATTATCCTAAATTAATATAACTATTAATAAACCAGTATTATTTATTAATTTATACTAGTTAAATAAGAAATAAAACTTCATTTTTATAAATAATAGTATAATTTGGCTAAATTCCAGATAACAAATAAAGGCTATCAAATAACAAATTACTAAAAATTCAAATCAAGCTTTATGATTTCTAAATTTAGTCATTTTCAAATAGTCAAAATTTAATAACTAAAAATAATTTATAATTTTTTTAAAAATATAAATTAAAGACAATAAAAATACATTTAATATAAAATAATAAATATCTAAAGAAAGACCCATACTAGCCTCTATGATTTTGATCTATAAAAATAAAATTGTGTTGAGGTTAGTTTTTATACCACTGGAACAATCTAATATAACATATTAGGTATATAACATCTTCTAAAAAATTTATAAAATTTAAAATTAGTATATGTAATTGATTATATAACTAATAATTAAACTTGAATAAAAGGGATTCTAACTTATCTACTACCAAACTTGAAACATTAATTAAATAACCTTTATAAATTACTTATAACCAGTCTTTTTTAATATAAGAAAATAAATAATATTATAGATCTAGTAATTTAAATTCTTGAGCAAAATAATTAATAATTTATTGGCCAAAGCTTAATAGTAATTATAATTTTTTAAAATTATAAATTTTTTTTTGAAACTTTAGGATATCTGTTAAAGGAAATAAATAAAAAAATAAATTAATAGATTAAGAAAGTAATAATTTATTAATAAAATCTTTAAACAAATATTCTAAAACTAATAACAAGTTTAATAAATTTAATTATTAAAAAAAAGAAAGATTTTTAAAATTTAAGTATTATAGTTCAAAAATGCAATAACATGTTTGATACTAAAGAATCTGAATTAGGAAATTGATATAATTTAAAAATCAATATTTATCTTTAAAAAACTTATAAAATAATTCTAGTACATCTATTAACCAGCTTTATAAATACTTAAACAATCATATAAAATCTGCAAAATAAATTAATTAATAAAATTTAATAATATTAAAAGTTTCCAATTACTGAAGATTAGAAATATATTTAGAATTAATTTATTATAATTTATTTACTAAATTTTTTCTATATTAATTTCCTAAGTTTGCAAACTGTTTCCTGGTATCCAACTTATACTATAAGTATATTAGTTTAAGTTTTCATTTTTATCTAATATTTTAATATTTTAAAAAAACATTTTTTATAATATAAAATTATTACTAATAATTTTTTAAATATTTTAGAATTACTGCTGTATGGCTTTTATATTACATAAATAAATAAAATTCTAAAAATACTTAAATACATGTAAGAATTTTATTAAAAATTAATTGCTAAAAAGTTAGTAATATATTTAAAATAACTATTAATATAAAAAAAAAAATTCAACCAACAAATTTTAATTTTTTACCTTATTATTAAGTAATTTATAAAAAAATAAACTTAAATTTGTAGAATTTAAAGAATATCTAAAATCCAATTTAAGTTATGTTAAATACATCTAGTCTTTTATACTTTTTAACAAATAATAATATTTATTTAATAATATATTTAAATATACCAAGATAAAGACTATAAAAAAGATCTAATTTTAGAAAAATATTAGGACAGACACCAAAAAACTAATAGAAAACTATTAAAATCTTGTTAAATTTCTTTTATTTTAGATAGTATTTTAATTCCTGATATCTGTAATAAATTATATTATCTTATTATAATTCAACTTTTACCTTTTCATAATTATAATAATCTTGAAGTAAACCTATTAAAGTGTATATTCTTAAACTCTAAAAATCAATTTTATATACTGTATACAACTAATTGTTAATATTTAGAAGCTTACAGTATTTAACATAATCTACAATCCAACCAACTAATTGTAAATAATATTTTTAAATTAAACCATTAGTATAAATTATATTAACTTCAAGTTTTATTATATCCTTTGTAAAATTTATAGCAACTATTAAAAAAGAAAAAATTTTCTAAATAATTTTTTAAATATTACTAGTAATTTAATTTTTTTACTATAAATTTAAATACATTTTTTTTAGTAAAATTAAAAGTAAAATAAGTAGTATATAAATATGGTTTAATAATTTATTATAAATATAAGAAGACAAATTACTAATTATAATATATATCAACTAGATTTTTTTATTACTAAAGAAGTTGGTTAAATACAAATCATTTAATGTACAAATTATAAAAATTATTATTTTGTTTTGTAGTGTCCGTTCCTAAACAAAATTATTATTAATTAAATTTTTTATATAATATATTAAGTTTATATTATTTGTTTTTTCTATTATTAGTTAGTAGTATGCATTTTAGAATAAAAATATTCTTTATATAAATTATATTTTTTACAAGAAATATATACTAAATTTAATATATATACTAACTATTATAACAAATATATAACATAACTAATAATATTATGATATAAGTATTTGATAGGTAGGCAATTTAAAATATTAAAATTATGAATAATTTTTTTAAAATTAAAGCCAAGTTCTTCTTTTATAATATTAATTTAATTTCAAAATATATATGTAGATATATAGAAGTTAATAAAAACTTCTATAAATCTTTTTAATTTAAAATATTTATTTATTGACATTTTAGAAACCTTTACTTTAATAAATTACTTAACAAATTTATATTTATAATTATTATTGAATAATAATAATTAATTTTTTAGTATAAATATATATTCAGATAAACTTGTTATTAAATTCCTTATATTTGGAAATATCTTTATATAAATCTTATTTATATTAAAATTATTTAATATTTCTATATTATTATTATTAGGATTGGTAAGTTGTTTAGAATTGTTTATAAGATTTATAATATCTGTTATTTTTTTAATTATATTGTGAAATAATTGTAGGTAATATATTTATTTATAAATTACTTATTATCCATCTTACTTATATTTCTTCTTATAAAACTAATACTTAAAAATTATAATTTAATTTTTTATATTAAAATAAATGCTAGAAAACTTTAATGTGTTTGTAAACAAATTTTAGAAAATATAAATAATAGGTTAATAAACTGCCTAAATCTAAAACAATTTTTTTTTTTTTTTTCAAAATTAAGCTAACTTTGTACTAACAAGGATGTTTTAATTATATTTTATAAATCTAATACTTAATATAAAAAGGCTGATTAAATTCCTAAAGTATAAATTGGTATTATACAATTTTTTTAACAAAAATTTACAATAATAGAATATTTATCAATGTGTTGTAAAAATATTTTTATTTAAAAAAATTTTTGGAAAATTTTATGAAATCTGCAGACAGCTATTATAAAGTAAATTATAAATTTTTATATAATATATTCAAGTTTTTAAATTTAAAATGATTTAATTTAACCTGTTAATTATTATTATAATTGTATTAAATCTATTATAATATTAATAACTTGTATTTATATTAATTAAATCTTCTAATTATTATTATAGATTCTTTTTTTAATTTTTTTTTTTTATAAGAATAGTGTGTTTTTATTAAAAAATTATATCCTACTTCTGAAAGTAAAGAATTAATTGTTGAATTTTAGATATCTAGTTTTAAAAAGTTTTTAGCAGTTTTGTAAAATTTGTTATAAAATCTTTTTTAAATATTTTGAGTAAGTTCTTATATATTATTTTAATAGTTTTAAAAATTAATTATATTATTATTAAGTTCTGAGTATATCCTCTAGTTAAACAAAACTTTAGGAAGTTTATTTGCAGATAATCTAAAAAATTTCGAAGGTTTAATAAATTTTAATGGAAAGTCTAGTTATCTTGCTATTAAATAAAATAGTCTAGATTTAAGAGATAGATATTTTATAAATGTTTTAAGTAAATATTATATTTTTTATAAACTAAAAAAAATATAGAGAAGTTGTTATTAGATTTAAGGGCTAATATATTATATAATATATAAATTTATTAGATAAATTTAATTTTAAAAATGGTTTTTAACCAATAAATAAACTAAACTTTTATTAAATCTTTCTTCAGATGTGGAGAGGTTGTTAATTGTTTGGTATTAGACTAACTAATATCATTACTACCATTACCAATATTAGTTTGATTAATAACTCCATAATATAGTAAAAATAATAATTATAATAAATGGTTAAACTTTATTAATAGATATTATTAGAGTTAGTATTTCTTCTAACATCTTTTTTAGCAAATTTAATAGTAAATTTTTATATACTATATTCAAATTTAATTTAATGTTAGTAATCCTCTTACAGATATTATAAAGCTATTTTTAAATAATTATTTTATAAAATAATATTAATAATTAAGTAAAATATAAAATAAAAATATACTTCAAGATCTTTTACCAGATTTGAAATTAATAAATTATCAAATTCTAATACATCAAATTTAAGTATAATATAAAGTATGTATTATTTTAAAAGAAGATATAAAGAAATTGTAAATTAACTTATAGTATTTTTTAAAAACTAAAAAATTTTAAAAGAAAGTTAAAAATTTAAAAATCTTAAAAGAAACTTTGCCTTCTTCAAATGATACAGACATTTTTATATTAGATAATTTAGAGTTTGAAGGAATTATTAATGATTTAGTACCAAACATCAAAAAACCGGTATTAGAAGAGGAGGAAATAAATAAAATTAAAAACTCTAAAAATAAAGAAGTAGGAAAAGAAAAAAATATTAAAAATCTAATATCAAATGTTAAAAAACCAGTATCACAAGAGGTAGAAGAAAAAAAATTATAGAGTAAAGATAAATCTAATAAATTTAAAAAAGGTAAGCAGTTTCTTTATGTCTAAAAACAGATTTATATAATATAACTAACACTTTTTTAGTAAACAAGTATCTTTATTACAAATAGCTTCCTCACATAAAATAAATTGTAAAAATTTATAAACTAAAAGAAAAAGTTGTAAAAGTTTATAAGAGATTTTATTATCCCTTTTTAAATTCTATATATTTAATAGTGGACTTAGGGGAAGCTAAAAATATTAATCTTAATAATATAAAGTTAGCTAAAAAAGTATATGTTAAAAAAACAAAATTGAAGAACTTGTATAAAAAAGTAAATAAAGAAAAAAAAATAAATAAAAAAAAAAAAAGAAAAAAAAGTAAAAAAAGAAATTGTTATTAGTGATATTCAAATTTGAGCATAATTCAAAAAAATAATAGTTTAAGATGCTGCTGTAAGAGGTAAGAAAATTGAATGAGACTTCTAACAATTATGTTAAAGTTGCTAATAGTCTTTCTAAATTACACATGATAAAGGTAAAAAAAAAAAGAAAGGGAAAGGGAAAGGGAAAGGGAAAGGAAAAACTAAAACTAATAATAACAATGATAGTGATGGTAACAACAATAATAATAGTGACAATAGTAACAGTAAAGACAATAAGAAAACTAAGAAAATAAAAAAATATAAGTACTTATATTTAGAAAATCTGTAAGTAGCTTTTTAACATCTGATGTAAATTATTATGTCCTAGAGATCAAAATCGGTTTCAGTTTGTTAAACAAAATTCTAGATAATAACAATGATAATGACAAAGATGACAAAGATATAATGAAAGTGTAGAATAAAATTTATAAAGCATAATATAATAATATTGGTAGCTTAATTATACATAAGTTAAAAGTCTGTTATAAGATGTAGAGAGGCTGTTAGTTAATTTATTCAATCTTTTCTAACTTTCATTCAATTTTGCAAAATTATTCCTGATGCTATTTTGAAAAAAAAGTAAAACACTAAAGGTCAGCTATTAAACTGGATTAATGCCTCTTATAAATAAAATAATTAAAATAAAATGAATAAGGAGGAATAAAATAGACTTTTGAAAACTACATTTAGACTTCCTTGGTTGGATATTAGTTAAAATATAGATACAATTAACCAATAATTATAAGATAGCAAAAATAAAGTAGTAGACAATAATAATGATATGGTAAAAATTTTAAATATGATGTGCTGGGTGATCCAAGATATTATTAAAAAGCAAAAAGATTTTTTTAAAAAAACATTTGTGAAAACTTATAAAAGTAGGATTATTAAAATGGATAAATTAAGAATTATAAGTCACAGACATATGAGGTTGGAGAATGAATGTAAAAAGGTAGAAAAAAAATTAAAAAATAAGGTGAAGATGAAGAAAAAGTTGGGAGCTGATATTGATATGATTAAGAAGGGTACATATTTACTAAACTTATTATTAGATTCATGGAAGCTAATCTAACCTTTTTACTAATTTTAATTTTAGAAGATGGGAAGTTGTTAAAAATAGAATTACCTATTTATCTTCTTCAATTTTATCCTACCAACAATACAACTTTTACTTTTAATAAATCTGATACTAACTATTTTTTCCATCCTGCTCCAGGCTTCTATGTATCTATCTTTAAATTCCCAGTAGCTACTGCAATTATCTAAGTAATCAAAAATATTATTCAAATATAGGATTTAAATATTAAAGTTTGAAGATTACTTAATATAATTCCTAACAATATTACTAGGTTATTAAATGATTGATATCCAATTTTTACAAATTTGAAATTTTAAAATTAATTAAGAACAATTTCTAACAAAATCAAAATTATAAATTTATATTATATTATATATTAAGATCCAGTAGTTAATAAAAGTAGTACCAATTCTTTACTACTATTCTAATTTATATATTTAAACTAAATTTTTAATTAAATTTATAAAGTCTATTAGTAAATTTCAAAAAATTAAAATAAAGATTTTTTAAAAAATTTTAAATTAAATAAAGTTTAAGAAGTATAGAGAGTAATATAATAAAAATATAAAAAAAATAATAATAAAAATTTCTAAGTATTTAACAGATTGAGAGGATTTATTTATAAATTTGTAGAAGCTAATATAAGCTAATAAGTAAATAAAATATTTTTAAAATTGTATAATTAAATTTTATCAAGAATAATCAAGTTTTTTAGAAGAATAAATTAATTAAATATAAGTTTAAAGAATAAAATATTTATTAAATTTAATATATCTGGTTATAAACATAAAAAAACTACTAAAAAAAATATATTTAAAATAAAGATTTATTTGAGAATTAAATAATGAATCACTTATTTAAGATGATTGAGATAAAAAAATAAAGGTTTAGTTAACTAGAAATTTTAAAAAAAAATACCATTTTAAATTCAATATATCTAATTACAAACATAAAAAAGCTAATTTAAGAAATCTATTTAATATAAAAAATATTTTAAAAAGTAAGTGATTAATAGCTTATTTAAAATAATTTAAATATAAATATAGATGGTGACTTTAAATTATTCAAAATATGATTATATTATTCTAAATATGTTTGAAAAGATGTTAGGAGGTAATTTTTAGATATACTAAAGCTACTGAAAGTTACTTTTATATTATTTTGTATTTATTTTTATTAAGATATCCTTTGTTTACTATTTTAATTATTATAATTGATCTATTTAAAATTTTTTAAAATTGTAGAGAAATTTTTTTTAGATGTGTTAAAACTGCTGTTATTTGCATTGCTTATGAAGATATTTTTGATATGATGTGGAGCTTAGTTGCTGTCCCAACGTCCTGTCGTCGCAACACCCAAAAGCCGTCTTACGTCTGTTCTCAGTCGTCCCACGACTTTTTTTTTTTGCTGATGTAGATTTTTTTTTTATAAATTTATTTTTAATATTTAATTTTATCTTATCTTATCCATTTTTTGACTCTTTAAACTTTCTTTAATAGGTAGTATTTAAAAAAAGTATATTAAATTTTTTTAGTAATATTTTAAATATATATATTTTTTATTATAATTTTACTTAGTATAATTAATTTAAATATAAAAAAATTTGGTTTTACTCAGAAAATTAGGTATATAAAAAAAAAAAAATTTATAAATAAATTAAAAAGAATAAAATTTAGTTATAAATTGTCTTTTTTTTATAAACTTAAATAAACTTCTTTTTTTTTTATTTTAATCAAAAATATTATGTATATTTATTTAAAACAAAATTTTATTATTATAAATAAATTAATATTATTTATTTTATATATTTATTCTTATATTCTTTATATAAAAATATATTTTTAGTATTATATATCAAAGAATAATAAATTTTAAATAAAATATATATAAGTTTACACTAATAAAAACTTATAGTATAAAATTTTATAATATAAGATTTTATATTTAATAAATAACTAATACTAATTGTTTTAAATATAGTATTTTATATTCTTTAAATAAAGAGATTAATTATATTAATATATTATTTATAATATATTATATCTTCAAAATTTAAAGTTATTTAATATTTAAATTGATTTAAATTTATAAACTTATTATATAAGTATAGTAAAAATTTATTTTTAATGTTTTAACCTCTAATTAAATCTAGTTTTAAAAATAATTTATTTAATAATTTATATAAGATTGAAATCTATAAATTTATTTTATAGTTACATATTTTAATATTAAAACTTTTTAAATATTAAAATAGTTTTAAAAATAAAAATTATTGTTAGGTATAAGTTTGTCAAACCTAGAACAATAATCTTAATAAAAAGTAGAAAAATTTTTAAAACAATACTTCTCAGAAGGTTATAATAAAATAAACTAAAAAGTAAATTTATTATTAAATTATTATTCTATATATAAAATAGTTTTTTTTTTTTAACTAAATATAATAGTCACCCTCTGAGAAATCAGAAGAATATAAAAATCTATTAATTTTCTAATACCCAAGTTTACTTTTGCCTACCTGTATTATAAAATTACATAAGACTAAGTATATAATAATAAAAATTTAAAATAAAAATAAAGTGTTTTGAAAGTTATGTAAGAAATTATAAAACATTTTATTGTTAATTATTTTAAGTATAAGTATTTTTTTTTAATGAATATATTTATAATAAATACTAATTCTTTAATATGTAGTGATAAATAAGTTTATAATCTATGTAAATAAATAGATTGTTATGTATAAAAATAATAGATTGTATTATTATGTTATGCATGCTTTAGTTCCTTAGGTTGATAATGTTTGATTAGGTAGGTAATATTTGATTTTTTATAATAATGTGTTTTTTGATTTATTTCTGTTTTTATATTTATGATTTGTAGAGTTTGGTACTTGGTGCTCTTAGAATCTAGTATTTTTATTTTGTTATATATTAATTTAATAATAAAATTATGTATATAGGAAATTACACTGTTTAGACACTTAGTAACTTATTTTTATTAAAAAAATTTATGTATTAATCTATATATAAACTAATACTAATAATCCTTGTTAAAACCTGATTTCTTATTAATAAATAGGGAACTGTTAATTTTTAAATAATTTTAATTTAAATAAAAACTATCTAGCAGTTCTTCATAACTTATATTAAATTATTTAATAATTCCTTATAATTTATATTAAATTATCTAGTAGTTTTTTATAACTTATATTAAATTATTTAGTGGTTTTTTATAACCTCTTTTAAACCAACCCAACTTGCTGGTTTCTGGGTTAAAACCAACCTATGTTGCACTCTACGATATAGTAGTGTATATATCCGTTACGCTAAAAAGCCACCGGAAACTACCGACTAACTGGTAGTTTCACACCACTACGTATATATACCACATCACGAACTGTGACATTCATAATTACTTAAATTCATTATTTTATAATAATTTTCTAGAATATTATATTTTTTTAATTCTATTCTCTTAATCATTTTTCTGATTTTGTATTATAAGTTTTTAAAATAGGATTTAGTTTTATATATTTTAAAATTTTTAAATTGTTTTATTATAATTTTTTTTTTCTTGATATCTAGAATCTTAATTTTTTTAATATTTGTTATTTAGATTTAATTTTTTAAATTTATAAAAGCCCCAAAAACTTTAATCTAAGATTTTTTAATTTTTTGATAATTTTTTAATTTTTTAATTTTTTTTTAATTTAATTTCTTTTATATTTGAATATTTTTAAAATGTTTGAATATATGTATTTTAATGCTGATGTAGGTTTTCTAGTTTTTAATATTAATTTTATTATAAATTATTTTACTGTCTACAAGATAGCCATCTTTTATTAAAAGTATTTTAGTTATAAGAAGGAGTGCATAATTATTGATTAATAAAATAAAAAATATATTTAATATATATACTATATTAATTAAGTATATACTTAGAATAAGTTCTTTCTCTTTTTTTTTAAATTAGAAAAGTAAAAATTAAATTTTTATTAACTTATTTATTAGTTTAATATATAGGAGGTGTTATAGTTTATATAATTTACAATCCTCCTGAGTTTGTGATTATTAGAGTGCGACATGGGGCGGGTTGGGTTGGTTTTTAGATGGTTGAAACCACCCACGGTTTAGTTTTTAGATAGTAGAAACTAGAGTGCGATATGGGGCGGGTTGGGTTGGTTTCTAGATGGTCGAAACTAGAATGCGACATGGTTTGGTTTTAACCCAAAAACCAGAGGGTCGGTTCGGTTTGAGAGGGGTCATGGGGAACCGCTGGGTGGTTTTGCTAAAAATCAAAAACCGTCCAAAAACCGACGGTTCCCCGCTTATCGATAAGAATTATCAGATTATGTAATCAAATCACATGATCACCAAAAATTTTATTATATAATTTTAATTAAAATTTAATAAAAAAAATCCAAAAAATTAAATTGCATTTTTATTAATTTTTTATTAATTTAATTTTAATTTTTTAATTTAATTTTTTTAATTTTTTTATGAAAATAATTTAAAATTAGGTGTGGGAGATCTTGAAACACGCTAAAACGACTAGTGCTGTTTTAGCGAGTTTTTAAATTAAATTTAATTAAATAAAATTAAGCGCTAAACCGTTTACAAACGAAAAATACGAATTGATTGATTTTTTTTCTGAAAATTCAAAAGTTTTCAAAAAAATTTTGGATTTTGAAA
>JAJTUB010000035.1:102226-147571 GCA_036971345.1 Dactylellina drechsleri
GATTTAATTACGTAATCTGATAAGTTCTTATCAATAAGCAGAGAACTGTCAGTTTTTGGATAATTTTACTATATAATAACTTATTTACATAGCTCTTTCCAAACCATTAATATATGTTTATAAAAATGTATTATTATAACAAAAAAAACCCGCCCCAAACCAAAAAAAAAACCAAAATCAAGTCGAAGGATAATAAAAATTTGTATCAGGATATTTCCCCGACTCGGGAAGGTATTGGCTTTTTTTTTTCTCAATAAAAAACCCAAATCAGGGAAGAATAAATTGATTCCCCGATTCAAAAAAATTTTCTGGGCTCGTTCCTCGCCATCCCCGGTATATTTTAAACACTGATTAAATTTATAATTCAAAAAAATTATTAAAAAAAAAAAAAACCACTTCAAAGAATTAAATTTTAATATTATTAAAATAAAATTTTTTAATATAATACTAAATTTAAACTGGTTTAAAAAACATAATTTATAAATAAATTAAATCAAAAAATAATTAATATTTATATATATAAGTATAATAACTATTATTATAATTAGAATAATAAATAAATAGGACTAAATAAAACAACTTAAAAATAAATTAAAGTTTTAAATTTTATTGATTTAAATAAACCTTCGAGGCCACTCGACTCAGTATTTCCAGAATACAAGAAGTATTAGTAATTATTTAATCTAAAAGCAACAAAATAACTACCAAAATATAAACTATAAGACCATACATTATCTTTTATAAAAAATTATAAACCACTATTTTAAATACTTTATAAATTATTAAAACTAGAAGATAAAATATTGCATAAGTATATTGATAATATGCTACATAAGGGGTTTATATAACCTTTTATATTACCTATTAGGATATTTATTTTATTCATTAAAAAAAAAGATGGGAGCTTATAACTATATATAAATTATAAAAATTTAAATAATATTATTATTAAAAATTATTACCCGCTACCTAATATCAATAATATATTCAAAAAATTACAAAACACCACAATATTTACTAAACTAAATCTGTGTAAAACATACTATTTAATAAAAATAATAATAAAAAACAACATCAGCAAAAAATCTGGACCCTTCAGAGGATCAACCATAGACTTCCAGAGGATGCCATGAGTCTCCAGAGGATGGTCCATATATTTTGGGAGGACACAAGCGAGATCCACACCACATCAAAAATTCAAAATCAAACCACGTGATCACCCAATGGATCAAAATGGTTGATATCCATCGATATCAGGCCAATTGATGGATTCGGAGATCAAAAACGGTTGATTATCTAACTGATGATCAATTCAATTGATCGAAACGTTGATATCCATCGATATCACCATCGATATCACCGTCGATATCACATACATATTGGATCTGGATCCACGGCACCCGGATCCACGGTACCAACCGGATCCACGGTATTAACCGGATTTACGGTACTAAATTAAATTATAATTAAATTTGGTGGTTTTAATTTAAATTAATGGATTGGCAGTGCTATGATGTTTAGAATCTATGTATGGATTTAGTGTAGTTTAAAATAAAATTAAAAAACGCGTTGTGAAACATTAAAAAAGAATAAATATTTTTTTAAGGTTCGCTTTATGCCTATATAAATAAACTTAAAAAAAGTCTATAAGAAGTTATAAATCTATAGATTTTCAGAAAGTTTTTATTTGTTGTTTAACTTGGTTTTTTTTGAATATTAGTGGTAAGTGAATAATAGAAATTAAAAATAAGTTTTTTATTCATAAAATAGTTGTTTTTTAGGTGATATAAATTATTTTATAAATGTTTTTATTTATTTTTATTTTATTTTTTGCTAATTAAATGCGTTTTTTTTTTTAATTAAATGTATTTTTATATTAATCAGATGTGTTTTATGAGTTAGAATTTTAGTATTTCAGTTACTTTAATAATTTTTTTATGAAATATATATATATTTTAAAATGATAAGTTGTGAATTTCTTGAACTCTATAAAGCCCCAAATTATAATAGATTAGAATTATTAAGATTTGGTCTATTATAACTTGGGGCTTTTTTTTTAATTGTTTGATTTTGTAAGGTTATAAGGTTATTTAACCTCTGGAGGCCTCCAGAGAGCCAAAGACCTCTGGGACCTTGTGGACCTCCGAAGTCCACGAGGTCAACACAATTTTTTGCTGATGAAGTAAAAAACTGTATTTAAAATTAAATACAATTTTTATAAATATTTAATAATATTATTTAAATTAATAAATATTTTAGCAATCTTTTAAATACTAATTAATAAGATTCTATATAACTTTCTAAATATTAATATAAATATTTATTTAAATAATATTTTTATATATTTACAAAATATCTCAAGCTATGTTAAAAAAATAAAAAAAATTTAAAAAAAATTTAAAATCTACAAACCTCTTCTTAAAATTAAAAAAATACTTATTCCATCAGAATAAAATGGAATTCCTAAAGTTTATCATCTTAATACTAGGCCTAGCAATAGCCCACAAAAAAATCAAAGCAATTTCAAAATAGCCTATATTACAAAACATCAAGACACTATAGAAGTTTATAAAATTTATACTTAAATATACTATTATCACTATTCTATAGAGTGCGACATGGGTTGGTTTTAACCCAGAAACCAGCGGTTGGGTTGGTTTGAGAGGGGTTATGGGGAACTGTTGGGTGGTTTGATATGGGTTGTGGGGAATTGCTGGGTGGTTTGATATGGGTTCAAGTTGTGGGGAATTGCTGGGTGGTTTTTTTTTTTTTTAATGGTTTTTTTGGGTTATAAATTTAATTAAAAATTGTAATTTTAATTATTTTTAGTAATTTATTATTATTTTTAGTAAATTTGTTATTATTTTTAGTAAAATGGTTTCTTGGCGGTGTGGTTTTTATTAAAATTTATGGTTTTTAAAATTGTGTTGGGGGTTTTTTTTTAAAAAAAACTAATTTGTGGGTGGTTTTTATTATTTAAAAATTAATTTGTGGGTGGTTTTGATTATTTAAAAATTAATTTGTGGGTGGTTTTGATTTTTTAGAAATTAATTTAATTTGTTTTATGTTGTACTTTAAGTATTATTTATTTAATTTTATATAAAGGTATGTATAATTAGGTTTATAAAGAAGAATATTATTATAAAATAAAAGATTACTAATTTTTATTCTTATAATTATTATAAATTATTATAAAATTGTTGGATAATAATTTGATAACTATTTACCTTATTTTTAAGATAAATTATTAATATTTTAATTTTTATTAAAAGTTAGAATATTAATTATATATTTAAATTCTTTATAAAAAACTTTTTTATATAATTAATAGTTTGTAAAATTAGTAGAAATTTTAATAAATATATAATTAAGATTATTTTATTATAATAAAAGCTTAAAAGTTTAAAAACTAAATTAAAAATTATTTAATTAATTAAAAAAAAAAGAGTATATTAAAATCTAAATAAATAATTTGTTATTTTTGTAAAAATAGTTTTTTAGCAAAAATCAAAACCAAAAAAATTAATTATTATTAAATTAAATAATATGGTATTTATTAAAAAAGATGATAAGTTAATTATAGAAATAAAGCTATTTTTATAACAATTTAACCATATTTAACTATATATAATCAAATATTTAGGTTATAATAGCAATATAGTTAATAAAAGTAAGTAAATAATAAAATGCAACATAAATTAGTTTTAACCCAAAAACCAGCAGGTTAAATCAATTTAAAAAAGATCATAAAGAATTGCTAAATAATTTAATATAAATCATAGGGAATTACTTATGTAGATAGGATAGATGGTTCTCTTAGTGGATTTAGTGTTATCGGTTCTCCTTTCGTTAACATGGCGTTCTGGGGGTCTGTTATATTTTGTTCAATCAACCTATTTAAGCATGGCAACATCTTGTATATGTATATATATATCTATTCCTAACTTTCGGCATATTTCTATTCTCTATTCATATTATCATCTATTTTATTATAATATATATATACACACGTACAATTTCATTATCATAATTTTATCATCATATATACCAATCTTGTTATTCCATTGTTCTTTAATTATACATCCTACTCTTCTTATTCTATATATATAGCATTTATTCTCTCTCTATCTAATCCAGCTGTTGTCTGGTTAATCGATCAACTCTCTCAAAACTATAAAGCACCAATATGATATATGGCTATAAATACCATAAACTAATTTAAGATTTTTACAATAGAGGTCAAACTAAGATCCTTTTTATATATAATTTTGAAAAAAATATTAAGAGTACTATAATTAATAAATGGAAAGAAAAAGAAGAATCTATTTAGGCATGTGGGCATGCTTTAAACCCTGAGAAATAAATGGAGCGCCATGAATATAATAGACATTACAAAATTACCAAGATCATGGTTAAACAACAACCTAATTCTGCATAAATAGCGTGCGGATGTATGAACAGTATGCGCACCTATAATTATTTTATATATAAGAAATAGGTGTGTACATTATAATAGCACCGTGCTGATATATGCAGGGGCAGTAATACAGACATACCCTGTTTACGGATATGATAAACATCATAAGATATTTTAAGATATCACAAGACCACAATTAAACAGCAACCTGGTTCCGCATGAACAACATACACATATACAACCATTTTTACATATGAATAACAGACCTTTTATAGTAGAACAGTAGCATGTTTAGAACGGCTGGGTGGCTATACAAGAACACACAGAATTAATACCTGCAACAAATATAAACATAAAATTATATATGTGCACGTGCACATTTGAACATAAGCTATAGTGCCCTAGTACAAGACATTTACCCTTGTAAGACATTTACCCTTGTAAGACATTTACCCTTGTATGGGGCAACAACCAGAAGCTTGCAGGAATGGCCTCATACAGAAATATAACAATACAAATACGTTAATAACAAACAGCGTCCACCACCATTAGAAAAAAATTATATAAAAATCTCCAGCACCTCATTTTCAAAAGAAGAAAGATATGAGAATACTGTAATATTGTAATATAACAAGTATACTATACTTATCTCATTCCAAACAGAATTTTCCACCATTTTTAGATACAAATAGATTTATTTGCTAATACAGTAAGTAAAAGATTTATAAAACAAAAGAAGTATTATTATAAGCACTTTTGCTTATAACTATAACTAATCTATTAATAAACTACTTAGATTAGGAATTGGATCCAAAATTATTAAAAATAAACAAAAACTATCTGAAGATATAAAGAATATTATTATTATTATAAAAGGGGTAATTAAAGAAAAAATTTTCCAATTATCTGAATATCTTTCTAAAAAATATTCTGCTAACAAAAAAGATCTGTTAGAAAAATCCAAAAAAGTAGGATCTAATAGATTTTTTAATAATAGGAATGACAATAATAATAAGGATAGTAAAAATAAAAAAAATAAAAAATTTATAAATTATAATCCATTTATAAGAAAACATATTTACCAGCAAAAAGTACTTACCAAAATAATATATTAACTATTCAACATATATATATTATATAAATAGTTTATTTATAGTTAATTTCTAGATTAGAAAAATTATTATATTTTAATAAATTTAAAATTATTATATATATTTACTAAATTAAAGATTTGTGTGTTGAATACTATTTAAATATAAATAAATAATTAAAGAAGCTCATCAAATATAATAGTAATACATATAATAGATATATTAAAAATATAAATAAATATTTAAATCTTATTGGTCACAATAATATAAAGCATTAGGAGATACTTACTAAAGCAATTTATAAAATATTCTAAAATAAAAATTTAGAATAATTACTATATATTAGAAAAATATTAAAATAATTTATTAATAAACTATAAAATAATAATACTAATCTGAAAAAAAAAGTGCGAAAGTATTATAATATTAGTAATATACTAATAAACAAATAACAATTTAATATTTATACTTATTATTTTATACTCTTACAAGTATTACTATAGTAGTATAATAGATAATTAATTAAGAAACTAAAATTAAATCCCAATAATATTATTAGTTTAAATTTCAAAAACATATACAAAAAAATTAACAACCACTTAAAAAAAGAAAAAATGGTGTATAAATTTATAGTATATATACTTATAATAATATTATTAATCAATATATTATTATTAATATTTAATAAAGAATTTATTTACCTTAAATCATATCCTAAAACTACTAATTTAATAAATTACTATATTCTTATTATATATCCCACCAAATTACTAAAATTTAATATAACATTAATTTCTGCTTTATATATATAATCTAATATTATTATTAGCAACTACCAACCATTTATTTCAGATAAAGATATTAATATTTTAATTAAATAAATAGAATAAATATATATAGCTAATATAATATTATAATAAGAGGTAAATACTTTAAAAAAATATAACTATTTTAATTACATCAACCAACCTTTTCTTAAATAATAGAACAATTTACTAAAATTATGTCTAATATATAAATTATCTAAATATTAATTAAAAAAACATTATTTAAAATTATAAAAATTTATTCATCAAAAAAGCATATATCTTAATAAAAAAAAACTGATCTACTATAGCAAATAAGAAAATCATAATTTCCCTCTGCCATTCAGATTTAATAACATAATTCTAATTATTGAAAATATCAAACTATTATTATTATAAAGAAAAAGTTATACCACCAGTTAGTTTCATAATAACAACATTAGCCATGATACTGGGGAAAATACAAAAATCCTATATGTAGAATACAAATACTTATACAATATCAATGCAATTAATGAACTATTTACAACATCTACAATAAGAGGAAGAAGATATAGCAGCCCTCTAAAACCTGGAACTGCATCCTTTTCTTTTAATATTTGAAAATTATATTAATAAGTAGGATCTTTTAATTAAACTATGTTTTTTTTTTTTATACAAGTATAATTTGATAATACTAATAATATTATTTATATTTATAATTTTATTAATTTACCTATCTCTATATTTACTAGTAATGAATTTATTAATACAATTATACCTGATATTCCTATGTCTAATATATAATAAAAAGATTAATTTATTTATATATTTATATTTAAACTTAGTTAATAATTACTTAGTAAAATTATATTTACTATATTAGAATTTAATGTACCTACCCCTAATTTAGAAAAAAAATAAAAACTTATAAATTTATATATTAAATTTCTGCTCTTATATATTTATTATTTTATATAATAATTAGTAATAATTTTGTTATATTATACTATTAATTTTAATTTTAAAATAATAAAAATATTATAAAATAATTATTTACTTTTTGAATTAGAAAAGTATAATATTTGTTTATTATTTACTAATATAATAATTTAAGCTAAATCTAAAAGGTAATATATATTTATAATATATACTATCTAGCAAATATTAATGGTTATATTATTAATAATATTATAAAATATTATATCTATATAATCTTTATAAATCATGATTAATATTGGATTATAATTTAATATAATAAATTAAAAATTTATTAATTAATATTATATATTATAATAATATATTAATAATATATTAATAACTATACTTAATAACTATTATATTGCTCTAGATAAGGTGATTTATGATTTAGAAGTAATAATTAATAATATCACATACTATATTAATTATTTTCTTATAAAAAGTTTTAAATTTAATATAATTTTAGAATAATTTTACTAAATATAATTTTTTATATTATTAAAATTAAATATAGATAATATTATTACTATTATAGTATTTGCAGAAAATAGTATAGTATACTGTATACAAGTTTATAATAATAATAATTTTTAAATTATCTTTATTTGGAAGGAAAATGTATATAATACTATATTTAATATAAAGTTATTAGAAAAATATAAGTATAAAAAGGAAAAATTAGGAAAAAAATAGTTCTTTTATATAATAAAAAATATGAAAAGTTTTTAAAGAGGTATTTATAAAAAGGAAATATAAAGAAAATATTTAATATTAGTATTATATTAATATTTACATATACTATTATACTAGAAATTAAGGATTTTCTAAATATTATACTAAATATAAGAAAATCTATATATAATTAATAATTACATATTATATATTTAAGCATAAAGCATAACAAATATGCTAAAAATAAAAAAATTAAAAAAAATAAAATATTTCTAATACAATAATAATTCTTTTATATAAGAAAAAAATAATATATTTTTAATATTAAAATCAATATTATATATAAATAAAAAATAAATAAGATCCATCTTATAAACTATTTATCAGCTACTAGTTTAAAATCTACTATTATATATGAAAATTTTAATTAGAGAAAAAAGTGAATTACTATAAAAATATACCAAATTACTAATTACTTTATATAATTTATCTTAAAGTTTAGTAATATTTTTAGAAATTAGAAATTAACAAAAGAATAATTAGATAATCTAAACATAAGCATAAATTTTTGGTTTAATGAGAAGTATATATTTCATACCATTCTCTTTAACAAAAAAGTAGTATTATTATAGGGATTCAATAAAATAGGTTAATTATATGTTGATATATATTTTCTAGTTATTATATAAATAGTTTTTTATAAAGTATAGTAAGTTCCTATTATTTACATAATTGTTTATCTATAACTAGAGGTTAATATTATGATTATTGATTATATATCCTGAAATATACTTGAATTATACAGTAGTTTATATAAAAACTTATAGTTTTTAGTTAAAAAAAAAGATAAAAAGTATCATTTAGTATTGGTTGTAATAAAAATTAATATTATAATTATCTAAAATATGAATATACTATTTAATATAAATTAGTTTTTAAAATTATTTATTAGTATGTTTTATATTTCCTTCCTAGACCTATTTTTTAAATATAATTAAATTTTTTCCTATTGTAGTTTAGAGAAATTACTGTTATAATGATTAAATTAGATTTATTCTAATATATATCCCTAATATAAGGCGCTACTAATTTTATTACAATTTTCTAAAAAATTATAATAATTATATTCATAGTAATCTTAAAGTATGATATTTCTTTTATGGATGATTTTAGTATCTATGAGCTATATAATATATATAAAAATGAGGAGATCACACCTAGTATATACTATTATATAATAAAAGTATTAATAAATTTTAATAAAGTAAGTCGAGTGGTATGAATGTGGCCACCCCCTAGTTATGGCCACCATTTTTTTTTGCAAAATCTTACTTAACGTGAATATGCGTTTTTTTGTTTTTCATCTATATAACCATAATATCTAGTTAATTAAACCTGTTTTCATTAGCAAATCCATTATTACAATATTTAAAAAATAATATAATAAAATTAATATAGCTACTATAATAAGTATTATTCAAAATAATAGCTTTTTTTATATTACTGCTACTACTTATAAAATACTTCAAACTATTTTTCAAAACTAGTTTATTTTTTAATAGCTATATAGTATTATGCATGAAAGCTAATAATAATTTTTTAAAATATAAAAAAAAGGGTTTATAAAATAAATCTTATATTAAAAAGTTTTTGGTTATACTCTCATACATATTTAATTATATAATATTGCAACTAGTGTCTTTATAAAACAAGGCAATAATATTTTATTAGATAAATAGTAAATTACTAATTTTATTTATTACTATCTATATATTAAAACCAAACTTAGCTATTATATAAACTAGCAATATATTAATTATACCAATCTGACTAATATTAATAAGCTTTTTGACCTTTATAAAATAATATCTTAAATCTATCTAAAATAATAATATAATATAAATAAAAATAGTATAACAATTGGAATAAGTGTGAATAATCTTATTATTAAAAGTTTTAGTTATTAAGAGTATTAGATACTTATAAAAATAGATTAATCGTACTTTTGGATATTATTTATAAAGTATATTTTTATTTTAAGCTATATCTTTAATTTACTAGTAATTTTTAAAGTAAAGTTTATTCAAAATTAGTAGTTTCAAGCTTAAATATTAGAATAATAATTTAATTAATATATAATATTTTTAAAAAATAACTGGACTAGCAATACTATTATTTTAAAATAATTAATTAAAATATTTTTATTAAAAACTAATATTAATAATATATCTACAATACAGTTATTAGTAGTTAATAGCTATAATTTATATATAATAAATAAATTTATATCTAAATATTATTTTAATAATATATATTTTTTATTTTTATTTGTTCATACTTTTTATATTACCTAGCCTTTAGATCTAGAATATTTTTTAATATTAAAAATAGTATATAAGTAGTAATTTAAAAATTTTATTATTTTAACAGATGTTATTTAGGTAAATAAAATATTATTTTTTAAATTTTATACTAAAGCATGTATAACTAGTTTTATAAAAAAAAATATAATTATAGAATGGAGAGTAATTAAGTTTTACCCCTGTAATTACAATAAGGCATTGCGAAATTACTAAATAGTAGCCCAGTAATTATATATACCTCCCTTAAAGCAAAATAGTAATATTATTATCCTAATAAAAAGTTTAGATATTAATTGTATGTTTAAATTATTTGTCTGAAGTCCTTCTACATAATTAGCGATTTACAAAATTGGCAAAGGTTTTGATAAATATATAATTAAAAATATTATATTATAATGAAAGGTGCAAGGCTTGCAAGCTGAGTTGGAAGCAATTTAACCAATGAAAAAATGAAAAATATAATAGAATCCAAATAAGTGATTTATCACTTTAGCAGAAATAACTTTGCAACAAAAATATAAGCCCAAACTTACTATAATAGTAACAAACAAAACAATATTTGACAAGGAAGATAATGTCTTAATTATTGAAAATAAAATACCTTTACAATGATTAAGCCATATACAACCCAAAATAATAAAATATTCAAAGTACAGAAGCGATATAGACGGTGAAATCGAATAAATTCATATATTTTTTATATTTGTAGCCCTTAGACTGACAGAACTGTTGTTAATAATATATAATTTCGTTATTCGCGATGGTGGTGGCCATAACTAGGGGGTGGCCACATTCATACCACTCGACTTATTAATAAAAATAAAATATACCAAATTAATAATATCTACTAAAAAATTATATTTTTTGATAAATAATATTTGTATTATTGGTTATGTATATATACTAGATAAAAGATCTCCAAATATGGAAAAAGTTGCTGTTATAGTATTATAATATGATTATAATAATTTAATAAAAGCTAAAATATTCTTTAGTATATGCATCTACTACCACATCTGGATTAAAAATTTTATATGTATTATTATATTTATTTTTTTGCTATTTAAGAAAGGCTAATTGTTTGAATAATTGGATTCTTAAAGATATATTATAAATTATTTAAAAAAATACCTTATATTTATATTAATATTTAAATTTTTAGATACCAAATCATCCACAAAAAAAATCATATTAATAGTAGATATCTTTTTTTTTAAATAGAATGTAATATTATTATAAAATTTCAATAAAAAACAATACTCTGTATACTATAAAAATAATATCTGGAATAAAGTAGAACAAAAATATAACACTATAAAAAAAAAATATAAAAAATTATTGAAAGTATTAAAAAAACTACACTTCTAACTATACAAAATTTATTTTAATATTAAATCTGATATTAATACATTTATAGTATAGTTTAATATATTAATAATAGATTTTCCAGGTATATTAATAATATAATAGTTAATTTAGATTTATTTATTTGATTTTAATATTAAATACATTTCTAACAAAAAGTATATCACTACAAATAAATTGTTATAATATCTAATAATAATAGAAAAAATATAAATACTAAAAATAGAAGAAAATATGAATAATTTTATAAATACACAATTAAATATTATAAAAAAAGATCCTATATATCAAGAATATAAAAAAAAATGATATAATATCATAACCTTCCTTCACACCATAAGGAAACTAGATTATATATCATAGTATATATAAAAATTTATCAAAAAAAGAATAATATTATTCATTATTATTAATAATATACTATAGTATAAAAAGAAAGAAAACTATAGTTCATACTAAAAAATTATAAATAAAAAGTATAAGCAAAAAGATATTATTAAAAAATTATATAATAACAGCAATCATTATAGTACAAAAGTAATTTATTATAAAATTATAAATTAGTACTATTAGAAATAATTATATTTTGCAGTTTAGAGTTATGTATGAATTTATAAATAATATTAGTACTATACTAGTACTTATAAATTTATAATATTTATATTATTTAGAAAGTTATGCTTATAAAAAAAGATTAGAATAAATCTTATATATATATTAATATTATAAAATAAAAATTATATTATAAATATTAGAGATTATTTGATAAAGTAGGTGGAAACTAAAGCCATAATTATTATAAAATTAATATATATTATTAAGTTTTTAAAAGAAGAGGTATTCTCCTAGTATAAATATATGAAAAAAGTAGTACTAAATAGAAAATTAAAAAATTAAACCATATTTTCAAAAATAATGTAATAATATAATATTAAGATTTGGCAAATTTCTATATATTATTCATAATTTAACAATATAATTAAAAGAGAATATTAAGATATAAAAAATATTTTAACTAAAATATATAATAAAAATGATAATAAATAAATAAAGTACTTATATTTTATATTATAGGTAGATTATATTATTATTAAAAAGATAACTAAATATAATTTATACTATTTACTATATAATATAAATTTATTACTATTTATAAATTTAATATATCCTATATAAAATATATTACTATGGCTTAACATCCATACAACTGCAGATTTTTTGGTTATGAAAGTATAATATTTGAAATAATAGGATAAGAATCTAGAAAAAACAATTTTTAAATTAGAATACTATAAAAAAAACATTGCAAAAGTATGGGATAAATATTATATCATAACAAATAAGATATTCTAAATAAAAAAGATAGTGCTATTATATAATATATAATTGAAATTCTTTTATTCTGTAAAACTAAAATATAAGTAAATTAATTTATACCATATTATAAAAGTATATTTAGAAAAAAAGTGTTATTATATAGTAAAGCTGAATGGTGTTATTAAAAAAAGAATGGTTATAATAAATTAATTAAAATTATTTTATATTCAAAAACTTAATAATATAATATAAAGTAAGGTATTATAATTAGGTAATTATATTTCTATTATTATACTTAAATTTATAGAAATTTTAATATTAAATAATACAAATCTAATTATTCTAAAATTAAAAATTGATTACTAATTACAAAACATAAATAAGATATTAACTAATAATTTATAAAAATAGTATAATCAAAATACAGAAAATATAGAAAAAATAAATAAAATAGATACTAATAATATAATAAACTTGAAAGGGAACAATAATGATAATAAAATGAATAAAAAAGAAGAAGAAGAAAATGATAATAATAAAAATTTAATTATATTATTAATTAGATTATAATCTAGGCTTATATAATTATTAATATTAGTAGATAAAATAACTATTATCTAATATATATAATATTAGCTTAAGAAGAGAGGAAGATTATATAAAATACTAATTATTTTACTATTATATAAATATATAATAAATATACTAAATCCTATATTTTCTAATAAGGGGATTATTATAAAGAAGAGAAGGGATAGGCTATAAAAAAACTTATAAACATCTTTATATTTGCGAACCTTTAAAATCTAACAATTCATTATTTAGAATAAAAAATTTAATTAATATATTTAACCATATTATTATCTAATCTATATTACACTATTTATAACTTAAATAAAGAATATAAAATCTAAAAAAATCATTAAATATATTTATCTATAAACACTATAAATATATTTACTTAGTAATATAAATTTATAAATATTTTTTTATTATATATATACCTTATTATTAACCATTTCTTATTTTAATTTTCTTTTCTGTTTACTACTATACTACAGATTTATATATATTATACATATAATTACTAATTATTTTTGTTATAAAATTATTAAAATAATTATTATGAGTTTATAAAATAATACTATTATTTTAATTATTTTATTTACTTTTTTTATACTATTTATGGCCGTGGTTATCTATTTAGTTAGTAATATAAATAATATTAATAATAGTATATTTAATATCTATTTAAATAATACTATCTTTTTTATTTATAATACTATTATCACATATATCAAAAACATTGCAAATCTATATTATTATATAGAAATTATAAATAAATTTAGAAAATAATTCATATTATTTATAGATTATGTATATAACAATATTAAAGTATTAGTCTCATGTGTAAAAAACAACAATATATAGTTGGAATTATATGAAAATAAAAAAGATTTTATCTAAGAATGGGAATTATTTATTGTTATTGTAAAGAATATCTGTTAGAAATATAATAACTATATAAAAAATATATAGTGGGTTATTAATATATAAAAAAAAAATATTGTGGCATTTCTTACCTCCAGTTTCCAAGATAGTAGTAATATTTAAAAAAGATTAGTAAAATTAGCCGGCCTATATTAATATAATATGGTTATAAATTTTATAATCTATATTTAATATGAGTATATTATTAAACAAATTTTTAAATTTTTTAATTTTACTTTTAATATTGTCCCTTATATTATAGATGTTAATATAGTTATTAATATAGTAAACTGATATATATATTAAAATGAATTTATTTTGTATTATTATTTTATTATTAAAGAACAGAAATTGATTTGTTGTAGTATTAATAATAATAGTATACTAGAGATATATAATTAAAATATAGTAGAAAAATCTACTATTCCCAAAAGCATAATATTAATATTAGTATCAGATTTTGCATTAATAATAGTATTTATAGAAACATACTTTTTAGCAATATTAACCAGATTTAATATTATTATTCTTACCACTCCCACTAACACTCATATCCTGATTGCTTTAATTAATAATATAGATACAGTTGTAACTCTTACTGTTCCTACTATCTCAATATGGACCCTTATTAATACAGTACTGACCACTAACAAACTAATCAGAGAAAGTAGTAATTCTAACAATAATAACAATATTATATTATACTTATATGCTAACAAAGGCAAAAAATACCTACATATTTTTATATTTAAAAACAATTCCATAAATAAATAGAATATTAGTACAGTACTAAGATTTTATAATTATATAATTAAATAAACTTATATTATATATACTTATAATAAATATAAAAATAAACTAATTAAGTTTTATTATTATCTAAATAATAAAACATTAAATACTAAGAACTACTACTACATAGGGAAAGCATATAAATAAATTACTAAAATAAAAAAAAAAATATATTTTAATAAAATCCAAAAATAAATCTGTTTGACAGCAATATATATCAAGTTAAAATAAAATTATATAAAAAAGATATAAAATAAAAAAAATAAACTAAAAATAATAAAAAAATATACTATATGCAAACATTGTATTATAAAATTTATAAATACTATAAGCATATATTAAAAGAATTTGAAATATACTAAATTAAATAACTATTTAGCTTATATTATTAATAACTATTTTAATTTAAGTAAGATCAAAATAAATATAAAAATATATTTATGGTTTTGGAAATCCTATTATTTTAAATATATTAGTAATATTTTTAATTGATTTAATTACATATCTCTAAAAAAAATACTATTTATATATAATTAAGATAATGTGTTTGATAATGTTATATATTTATCAAGAAATAATTTTGGTGAAATATATATTATATGGCAGGAAAACAGGACTATTAATATTGATAGTATGTTCAGTTGGTTATAAAATTATAAATTACTAATTGATAGATATAAGGATAATGTTATGTATAGGTTTTTTATTGATTATATTAATAAGAAATTTAATTATTTCTACTATCACTAGTGTCCAACCACTAAAAATGATATAGGGTAATAGTACAACTAGTTTTATAATATTTTCTAATAATTTATATGGTAGGATTTATATTATTATGTGGCTTATGCCTCTTTCTGACCTGATACTAATTACTACCTAATCTCCTATCTATATTATGTTAAGAATTAGTAAATTGGTAATTATATAGGTTTCTATTATTTTAATACACATATAGAAATTTTGCTAAATAAGAATAAATATGTCAAGTTTATCTAAGATATACTCTCATTAATAAAAAAAAATCTAAAGAATTATACTAAATTAATAAAAAAATTTTATAAACCAGACAAACTAAAAAAATGGTATAATAAAGTAGTAGTTATTAAGAAGAAGAAGAAAATATGGTTAAATATAAAGGCTTAATATATTAAAAATTTTATATATATTAAAGAAAATAAATTGGTATATAATTTATGGAAAAGTGTATTTTATTATCTAGGTATAATTCATATTTCATATTTCTAACTGCTATATAATGCTATTAAACATATTATTATATATTGATATATCATTTTTTCCTGGTATATTATAATTTTTAAATATTATATTATATTAGAAAATGAAAAATCTGATTTATAAGCTGTTTTTATAATTTAATTTATTATATAACAAATTAATCTTTTTGTTACTATTATTAACAATACCTATTATTATAAATATCTAGATATTAAGTTTGGTTTTACATGTAGGTTGTATGGTATTAGTTATTTAGGTAATACTTTATAAGATTATATTTATTATAATGATTATAATGTTTTTAAAAATCTTTATATTATTTTTAAGAACAACTATGATAATTTTAAAATATGGGTTATAAAATAATATTAAAATATAATTATAATAGTATATAAATTATTCTAGCATTAATTCTAAAAAAATGTTAAGATTTATAATTCCAAATTTTTTTTGTAATTTAGGTATGTTTTATTTTCAAAAAATAATTTATTGCCTAATTATCCAAAATTGTATGTTATATGTAATTATGTGGATAAATAAGGTACTAATAAAATAAATAGTGAGATAAATATGGAAAATAATAATACAAATGGTATTAATAATGAAGATAATAGAAATAATATTAGTAATAAAGTGAATATAAAAAACCTAGCTAACAATATTAATAAAGAAATGGAAAAATGAAATATTAGTATAATACTGAAAATTTAGTTTTTGCAATTATGGAATAATTGTTAAAAGAGGAGGGAGATATATAGATAAAATAAATGATTCTTTTAATAGATTTAGTGTTATTAATTCTTCTTTCATTAACATAATATTCTAGAAATCTGTTATATTTTGTTCAGTCAACCTATTTAGGCATGGTAACATCTTGTATACATATATATATATTTGTTCCTAGTTTTCGGCAGATTTCTATTTTTTATTCATATCATCATCCATTTTGTTATAATATATACATACACATGTACGGTTTTATTGTTATAGTTTTATCATCATATACATCGATCTTGTTATTCTGTTATTCTCTAGTTATACATCCTATTCTTCTTATTCTGTATATATGGTATTCATTTTCTTTCTATCTAATCCAGCTGTTGTCTGGTTAATCGATTAACTCTCTTAAAACTGTAAGGCACCAATGTGGTGTATGGCTATGGATACCATAAGCCAACTTAAGATCCTTACACTAAATAGTTTTTTTTTTTTTTAATAATTTTTTTAAATTATAAATTTAATTAAAAACTATAATTTTAATTATTTTTAGTAATTTATTACTATTTTTAGTAAATTTGTTATTATTTTTAGTAAAATGGTTTTTTGGTGGTGTAATTTTTATTAAAATTTATAATTTTTAAAACTGTATTAAGTAGTTTTTATCATTTAAAAATTAAATTGTAAGTAGTTTTGTAACAAAGCTCAAACAACATGACGAACTACAACAAGAAATCATAGACGCTGGCGGAGCTTTGTGTATGATGGTGGGAAATATTTATGTGATTTTATGGATTAAAGAAATATAATAGGAATAATATAATTTAGGATAAAAATAGGAATGTTTAATTTACAAAATTATTTTTGTTATTTAATTTATAAGTTATTTTTTTTATTTAGTTTATAAGTTATTTTTTTTATCCAGTTTATAAGTTATTTTTTTTGTTTAGTTTATAAGTTATTTTTTTTATTTAGTTTATAAATTATCTTCTTTGTTTAGTTTATAAAATATTTTTTTTATTTAGTTTATAAGTTTATATTTTTTTTTATATAAAACTATATATCTATTTAATATTTGTAATTTTGTTATTATGTAATTAAAAAATTAAACAATAACTTAAATAATAATTTAAATAAATATATTTATTTATTTTAGAATTTTGTGATATATATTAGTATTATTTTGATATTTTATATTTATTGTATTTAATTTTTATACTTTGTTATTTTGTAATTTTATTAATTTAATATTAAAATATTATTTAGTATTAAGATATTTGAAAAATAAAAAAATATTATAGGAAAATTAGTGGAAATTTAGATTGTTATTTTAAAATTTATTATTTTCTAAATCAAAGTACTCTTAGTAGTATTTAAATAAATAAAGTTATAAAACATTTTTATACTTTTATTAACTAATAATAAGATTAAATTCCTAGATTTAAAACTATTTAATAATAATAATGTAAGGATCTTAAGTTGGCTTATGGTATCCATAGCCATACACCACATTAGTACCTTACAATTTTGAGAGAGTTAATCGATTAACCGGATAATAATTGGATTAGATAAAAAAAAAAAAAATACCATATATATAAAATAAAAAGAATAGGACGTATAACTAGAGAATAATGGAATAATAAGATTAATATATATGATAATAAAACTATAATAATAAAGTTGTATGTGTGTATGTATATATTGTAATTAAAAATGGATGATAAGATATAAATAGAAAATAGAAATATGCTAAAAGCTAGGAACAGATATATATATATATATAAGATGCTGTCATACTTAAATGGGTTGATTAAACAAAATATAACAAATCTTTAGAATATTATGTTAATAAAAGGAGAACTAATAATACTAAATTTATTAAGAGAATTATTTATTTTATCTATATATTTTCCTTCCTTTTTAGTAATTGTTTTATAATTGTAAAAACTAAATCTTTAGTACTATACTGATATTTTATTCTTTTATTTTTTTATTAATATTGTTAGTTGGGTTTTCTGTATTTATTTTATTATTAATATTATTTTTATTATTTTTATTGTTAATATTATTTATATTATTATTTTTTATATTTATTTTGTTATTTGTTTTATTAGTACCTTGTTTATTTGTATAGTTATATGTAATATATAATTTTGGATAATTGGGTAGTAAATTATTTTTTAAAAATAAAATATACCTAAATTATAGGAAAGATTTGGAATTATAAATTTTGATATTTTTTTAAAATTGATGCTAAAATAATTTATGTGCTGTTATGGCTATATTTTAATATTATTTTATAATTTATATTTTAAAATTATTATAGTCATTCTTAAGAACAATATAAAGATTTTTAAAAATATTATAGTTATTATAATAAGTATAATTTTATAAAATATTATTTAAATAATTAATATTATGTAGCTTATATATAAAATTAAATTTAATATTTAGATATTTATAATAATGGGTATTGCTGATAATAATAGCAGGAAAATTAATTTATTATATGATAAAAATTATAAAAATAGCTTATAAACTAGATTTTTCATTTTTCAATATAATATAATATTTAAAAATTATAATATATTAAAAAAAAATAATATATTAATGCGTAATAATATGCTTAATAGTGTTATACAATAATTAAAAATATGAGATATAAACTATACCTAAATAATAAAATATACTTTTTTATAAATTATATATTAATTCATCTTTTTTAGTATATATAGAGTTTTTAATATATTAAGTTTTTATATTTAATTTTTTTTTTNAATATATTAAAAAAAAATAATATATTAATGCGTAATAATATGCTTAATAGTGTTATACAATAATTAAAAATATGAGATATAAACTATACCTAAATAATAAAATATACTTTTTTATAAATTATATATTAATTCATCTTTTTTAGTATATATAGAGTTTTTAATATATTAAGTTTTTATATTTAATTTTTTTTTTTTTTTTTTTTTTTTTAATTATTTTTTTAGTAATTATTGTTTTATTATACTATTTTTTTAGTTTGCCTAGTTTATAGAATTTCTTTATTAGTTTAATACAATTTTCTAGATTTTCTTTTATTAATAAAAGTGTGTCTTAAATAAATTTAGTATATTTATTTTTATTTAGCAAAATTTCTATATACATATTAAAATAATGGAAACCTATATAATTACTAATCTGCTAGTTTTTAATATAATATAGATAGAAAATCAAATAATAATTAATATTAAGCTAGAAAAAAATATAAACTACATAATAATATAAGTTTTACTATATAAATTATTGGAAAATGTTATAAAATTAATTATACTGCTATTTTATATTATTTTTAGCAATCAGACGCTAGTAGTAATAGAAGTAGTTAAATTCCTCATTAATATAATTAATAAGAAATTTATATGTAGCATTATTTTTATATCTAGTATTAGTTAGCAGTTTATAGTCTTATAACTAGTTGAATATGTTATTAATATTAATGGTCCTATTTTTTTACTATATAGTATATATTTTATTAAAATTATTTTCTAATAAGCACATGATATTATTAAATATATTATCTTAATTATATATAAACAATATTTTTTTTAAAAATATATAATTAAATCAACCAAAAATATTACTAATATATTTAGAATAATAAAATTTTTAAAATTATAAGTATATTTTTATATCTGTTTTAATCTTACCTAAATTAAAATAATTATTAATAATATAAATTAAATAATTATTTAATTTAATATATTTTAAATTTTTTTAGTATATACCTATAGCATTTATAAATTTTATAATATAATACTTATATATAGTATACTTTTTTATTATTTTTAATCTACTTTTTTTATTTTATATTTTTTTTATATAGTCTTGTTCTAGCTTGATATATATTGTTATTAAACAAATTTATTTTTGGATTTTATTGGGATATATCTTTTTTTTTTATTTTGGTGGTTTATTTGTGCGCTTTTTTTATATAGTAGTAATTTTTAGTGTTTAATATTTTATTATTTGGATGATGATAAAATTTAATTAACTTATCTTTATATTTACTACAGATATATATGATATGGATTTGTTTGGTTATGTAATTATAAGATTTTAGCACCACACTGATATTCTGTTTATTTATAAAATTATTTTTAAATATAAAGATGTGTAGGTGTTTTTTATTTTTATTAGCATATTAATGTAGTATGATATTATTGTTATTATTAAAGTTTTTACCTTCTCTAATTAGTTTATTGGTGGTTAATGCTGTGTTGATAGAGGTCTATACTGAGATAATAAGAACAGTAGGAATTGCAGCTATAATATTAATTAAAGAAACTGGGGTATAGGTGCTAGTTGAAGTAGTGGTATTAAGCTTGGCTAATATTGCTGAAAAGTGGGTTTCTATTTGTGCTGTTATTGGTACAGAATTTGGTGCTGGTGTTAATACCATGTTTCTGGGAATAGTAGATTTTCTTGCTGTGTTCTAACTGTATGTTTTTAGTATACTATTATTATTGATGTAGTAGTGGATTGATTTCTGTTTTTTGATAGTAAGGTAATGGTGTAGGATGGGTTTATTCTAATATATATATTAATTCATTATATTAATAATTGCATTAATATCTATAATATAAGAAATAATGTTGAGAGTAAGATTAAAAAATTTAAAAATTTATTTAATAATATATTTATATTAGGTACGGGTTATAAAATTTATAACTATATTGTATTAATATAAATTGGTTAGTTTTGCTAACTTCTTCTAGGTATTACTATTATCTTAAAAATTGGAGGTAAGAAATATTATAATATTTTTTTTTTATGTATTAGTGATTTGCTGTATGTCTTCTATATAATTATTATATTTTTGGTGGATATTTTTTGTAATGGTGATGAATAATTTTTATTCTTAGATGAAATTTTCCTTGTTTTTATATAATTCTAATTATGTATTATTGTTTTTTATATATAAAACTAGCGCTTTGATACTGTTATATATATATATGGTTTATAAACAGTATAAATTGTTTTCTAAATTTATTTATAATTTTTATATAGTGGTGTAAATCTGCTATACTTTTGATATATGTGATAGTGGTACTATAAATAAAGAAGATAATATTATCTAGGTAAATACTAAGTATGTTATTGCTAATATTGCTTGTATTATTAATTGAATGGATAATTACGGCTATAGATGGTGTGGAGGAAGTAGATAGGGTAGTTGGAATAGTAGTATTGTTCTATAAATTTATAATAATTGTTTTGATAATTTTATAACAAAAATGGTTAGTAATTATATATATAGTATATATGAATCTATAGTGTAATAATAAGCAGAAAAGAAAATTAGGGTGGGAGATAGTTAGTAGTAAAATATATATATAATGAAAAAATATCTATAAGTTTACATTATTGGGTAGGTGTATTTGTAGTGTCTATAGATAGGTATATTTGGTGATTTTTTTAGATTCTGTATTCTTTATTTGAATTATAGGTAGTATAATATGGGTTGGATGGTGGTGTGGTTGGATAATAATATAGTTAGATGCGCTAGTTAGATTCTTTGTTCTAAATAATGAATTGTTGGATTTCGAAGGTTTGCAAATGTAAAAATGTCTACAAGTTTTTTTATAGCCTACTCCTTCCTCTTTTTATAATGATCCCCTTATTAGAAAATGTAGAATTTAATATATTTATTATATGTTTATATAATAGTAAGATAATTGGTGTTTTATATAGTCTTCCTTTTTTTTTAGGCTAATATTATATATATTAGGTAATGGTTATTTTATCTATTAATATTAATAGTTGTATAAACTTAGGCTATAATCTAATTAGTAGTATAATTGGATTTTTATTATTATTATTTTCTTTTTCTTCTTTTTTATTCATTTTATTATTATTGTTATCCTTTTTTGCTGTGCTATTAGTATTTATCTTATCTATTCTTTCTATATTCTCTATATTTTGATCATGTTATTTTTGTAGATTATTGGTTAATATTTTATTTATATCTTATAACCAGTAATTAATTTTTGATTTTAAAATAACTAGATTTGTACTGTTTGATATTAAAATTTTTGTAAATTTAAATATGATAATAGGGGTATGATTACTTAGTTATAGTACCTCGCTTTATATTGTATTATTAAGTTTTCAAATATAGAATGGTTTTAGTTGATTTATTATAATTATTTTTTTTTTAATAACACTGTTTAGTTTTATTATATAATAGTACTTTTTTTTTAAATATGTTTTTATAATATAATATGGACTAATTTACTTATATCTTAGTTTCGCGGAATGAAAAAATTTTAATTGTATATTATACAATAGTATTATTTTTCTTATTTGGAATACCTTATCTGTTATAATATGATGTTTATCTTATGTTTTTGTGGTGTTCTTTTTATGGTGTTTTAATTTAAAAGTTGCTTTTTTTAGATTTTTATTTTATTATTTTAAATATTATATTTTTATAACTAAGAAATTTGTAATTGTATAGACATTAAACCATAGTAATATATTTTATGTCGGATATACTAAATTTATAAATAACAATAAATCTATACTATATAGTAGATAATATAAACTGTATTTAATTATCTTTTTAATAGTAATATAATTTATTTATAATATAAAATATAAGTGCTTTGCTTATTTACTATTATTTTTATTATATATCTTAGCTAGAATGTTTTTTATATCTTAGTATTTTTTTTTAATTATGCTGTTAAATTACAAATAGTATGCAGAGATTTGTTGGATTTTGATATTATATTATTGTATTGTTTTTGAAAATATAGCTTAATTTTCTAATTTTTTATTTAGTATTATTTTTTCTATATACCCATGTTAGAAGAATATCTTTTTCTTTAAGAATTTAATAATATGTATTAATTTTGTAGTGGTTATAATTCTGGTTTTTATTTATCTTATTAGGTAATTTTTAGTATTTATAATATAATTTTTATTTTATAATATTGGTATATATATAAGATTTATTTTAATTTTCTTTTATAGGTATGATTCTTTGGATAGTGTAAATATTATAAATTTATAAGTATTAGTATAATACTAATATTATTTATATATTTATATATAGTTTTAGATTGTAGAATATAGTTGTTTTTAATAGTATTGATTTGTGATTTTATGATAAATTACTTTTGTGCTATAATAATTGCTATTATTGTATAATTTTTTAATAATGTTTTTTTATTTATGCTTTTTGTTTATAATTTTTTGGTATGGACTACAGCCTTTTTTCTCTCTGTGTTATAGTATGTTGTTAATAATAATAAATAGTATTACTTTTTTTTTAATGGATTTTTACATATATTGTAATACATGATCTAGTTTCTTTATGGTATAAAGGAAAATTATAATATTATATTATTTTTCTTTATATTTTTAATATATAGGATCTTTTTTTATAATATTTAATTATATATTTATAAAATTATTTATATTTTCTTCTGTTTCTAGTATTTACATTTTTTTTATTATTACTAAATGTTGTGATAATTTATTTATAGCAATGTGCTTTTTATTAAAAATGTACTTAATATTAAAATTAAATAAACAAATCTAAATTAGTTATTATGTTACTAATATATTTGGAAAATCTGTTACTAGTATATTAAACTATATTATAAATATATTAGCATTAGATTTAATATTAAAATAAATTTTATATAACTAAAAATATAGCTTTTTTAATATTTTTAATAATCCCTTATATTCTTTTTTTATAATATTATATTTTTGTTTTATTTCATTTTAAACACTATTTTTATAGTATATAGGATGCTATTTTCTATTAAAATTTTATAATAATATTATATTTTATCCAAAAAAAAAAGTATTTATTATTAATATAATTTTTTCTGCAGATAATCCAGTATCTAAAAATTTAAATATTAGTACAGATATAAGGTATTTTTTAAATAATTCATAGTATACTTTTGGAAATCCAACCAATCAAATAATTAGCCTTTCTTAAATAACAAGAAAATAGGTACAGCAATATATGTAAAATCTTTGATTTAGATACAATAATAAACACATACATTAAGAAATACTTTAATTTCTATTAAATCATTACAATCATACTATAACACTATAACAACAATTTTTTCCATATCTAAAGATCTTCTATCTAATATACATATATAACCAGTAATATAAATACTATTTATTAAAAAATATAATTTTTTAACAAATATTATTAATTTAACATATTTTACTTCTATTAATACTTTATCAAAATTTACTAATATTTCTATTATATAATAGTGTATACTAAATATGATTTCCTTATTTCTATACATATTATATAACCCATAAATACTAAAATTATTTATAAAAAAAATACCATACTTTAAAATTACCATAAATATGATTATTATGATTTTTTAAAAAATTATAATAAAATTAATAGCACCTTATATTAAAGATATATATTAAAATAGATTTAGCCTAGTCATTATAGCAGTGATTTTTTTGAACTACAATACAAGAAGGATTTGATCATATTTAGAGAATAGGTCTAGGAGGGAAATATAAAATATACTAGTAAACAGCTCTAAAAATTAATCCACATCAAACAATATATTTATATCCCGGATAATTATAATATTAATTTTTATTATAGCTAATATTAGATGATACTTTCTATCTTTCTTCTTAATTAAAAATTATAAATTTTTATATGAACTACTGCATAATTTAAATATGCCTTAGAATATATAATCAATAATCATAATATTAATTTCTAATTATAAGTAAGTAATTATATAAATAATAAGAACCTATTATACTTTATAAAAAACTATTTATATAATAACTAAAAAATATATATCAGTATGCAATTAGCTTATTTTATTAAATTCCTATAATAATGCCATTTTTTTATTAAAAAGAATAATATGAAATGTATACTTTTTATTAAACCAGAAATCTATACTTATATTCAAATTATTTAGTTGTTTTTTTATCAATTTTTGACTTCTAAAAATGTTGCTGAATTTTAAAGTAAATTATATAAAATAATTAGTAATTTGGTATATTTTTATAACAATTTGTTTCTTTTTTTAATTAAAATCTTTATATGTAATAGCAGATTCTGAACTAGTAATTAATAAATAATTTATAAAGTAGACCTTATTTATCTTTTATTTATATATAATATTGATTTCAGTATTAAAAGTATATTATCTTTTTTTTATACAAAGGAATTGTTATTATATTAAAAGTATCCTATTTTTTTTAATTTTTTTATTTTTAGTATACTTATTATGCTTTATGTTTAGATATATAATATGTAATTGTTAGTTATATGTGGATTTTTTTATATTTAATATAATATTTAAAAAATTCCTAATCTTTGGTATAGTAGTATATATAAATATTAATATAATATTAATATTAAATATTCTTTTTATATTTTTTTTTTATAAGTATTTTTTTAAAAGCTCTCTATATTTTTTATTATATAAAAGAATTATTTTTTTTCTAATTTTTCCTTTTTATACTCATATTCCTTTAGTAATTTTATATTGGATATAATATCATATATATCTTTTTTCTAAATAGGAATAATCTAAAAATTATTATTATTATAAATTTATATACAATATATTGTACTATCTTTTATAAATATTATAATAATAATAATATCATCTATATTTAATTTTAATAATATAAAAAACTGCATCTAATAACATTATTTTAGAATTATATCAAATTTAAAACTTTTTATAAAAAAATAGTTAATATAATATATAATATTATTAATTATTATTTTTAAATTATAAATCACCTTATTTAAGGTAATATAATAATTATTAAACATAATTATTAACATATTATTAATATATTATTATAATATGTAGTATTGGTTGGTAAATTCTTAGCTTATTATATTAAACTATAATTTAATATTAATTATAATTTGCGAGAATTATATAAATATAATATTTTACAATATTATTAATAATATAATTACTAATGTTTGCTAGATAGCATATATTACAAATATATACTATTTTTTGGATTCAATTTAAACTATTATATTAATGGATAGTAGACAAATACTATACTTTTTTAATTTAGAAGGTAAGTAATTATTCTATAATATTTTCATTGTTCTAAAATTAGAATTAATAGTGTGATATAATAGAATTGTTATTAGTTATTGCATAAAGTAGTGAATGTATGAAAATGGAAATTTAGTATATGCATCCATAAATTTCTATTTCTTCTCTAAATTAAGGGTGGGTACATTAAATTCTAATATAATAAGTGTGGTTTTATTAAGTAGTCACTGATTAAATTTGGATGTAAATGTATGAATAAATTGACCTTTTTGCCATATATTGGATATAGAAGTATTAAGTATAATTGTATTAGTGAATTTATTACTAGCAGATATGGAGATAAGTAGATTAATAAAATTATAAATATAGATAATATTACTAACATTATTGAATTATACTTGTATAGAAAGAAAAGACATAGTTCGATTAGAAAATTCTATTTGTTAATATAATTTTCAGATATTAGGAGAAAAGGATGTAATTTTAGGTTTTAAAAGGCTGTTATATTTTTTTTTTCTTATTGTAGATGTTGTAGATGTTGTGGATGTTATGGATGTTGTAGATGGTTTATTGATTGTATTGATATTATATAGGTATTCGTATTTTACATGTGGAATTTCTGCATTTTCTCCAGTGTTGTGGCTAATGTTGCTATTATAGAGCTAACCAGTAGTATAACTTTTTTTTTATAATAATAATAGCTTAATATTTTCAATAATTAGAATTATATTATTAAATTTAAATAATAGAAAAAAATTACAATTTTTTTATTTATTATAGCAGATCAGTTTTTTTTTATCAAAATATACATTTCTTTAATAAATAAATTTTTATAGTTTTAAATAATATTTTTTTAATTAGTATTTAGATGACTTATATACTAAGCACAATCTTAGTAAATTATTCTATTATTCAAGGAAGAATTAATTAGTATAATTAAAATAATTATATTCTTTCAAAACATCTACCTCTTATTATAATACCATATTGGTTATATGTATTTACTTTATTTATTTAGTTAAGATGCTAATATCCTTATTTAAAACAAATGGTTGGTGGTTGCTAATAATAGTACTAAATTGCATATATAAAACAGGAATCAGCACTATACTAAATTTTAGTAGTTTAATAGGATATATGATAAGAATATAGTAATTTATTAGATTAATAGTTTTAAAACATGGTTTAGGATAAGCAAATTTTTTACTAAGCATTAATAATAAAATATTAACTAATAGTACTATTACAGACATATATACTATAAATTTATGTACTATCTCTTCTTTTTTTAAATAGTTGCTAATCTTTTTATATATATTTTTAAAACTTAGATTAATAGTATTATTAGGATTTAATTTTAATTTTTTAATTAATTATCTACTATATTACTTTAGTAATGTTTATAAAAGTATAAAATAATAAATATAAATATTAAGTTATTATTTATTTATTAATATATTACTAATATTATAATATTTCTATACCTTCTCTTTTAAATTAGTATTATTATCTTATAGTTTACTAATAAATTATTTCAGTATTTTTTTAATATATAATAATTATTCTAAATCCTTATTTTAAAATATTTTATAAATTATTTTAATAAATATTTCCCAATATTTTATATTATTATAACTAATAGGATTTAAATATTTATTCATATTTTTAATATATTTACTATATATATTATTATTATATTTAATAAGCTTCTTTAATTATTTATTTATATTCAAATAATATTTAATATACAAATTTTTGATTTAACAAATATATATAATAACCTTAAATCTATTAAAATATAATAATCCTTTTAATCCAAGAATTGGCCATAGATAAATTATTTATATAATATATATATATTAAATAGCTAATATATTACTCTTAATAAATATTTTCTATTAGTAAATATATTTTCTTATAAATAAATTATAATTTATAAATCTTTTATTTTTTTTATTATCACTATTCCCATTATTGCTATCATCTTTATCATTAAGAAATTTATTAGATTCTATTTTTTTAAACTTTTTTAGTGGATTTTTTTTATTAATAAGATACTTCTCAGAAAAATATTCAAATAATTAAAAAATCTCTTTTTTGGTTGCCCCTTTTATAACAATAGTAGTATTTTTTATATCCCCAAGTAATTTCTATTTATTTTTAATAACCCTAAATCTAGTTCTTGATTTAAATAGTTTATTAATAGATTAATTACAATTATAAGCAAAAGTATTCATAATAATATTTTTTTTATTTTATAAATTTTTTATTTACTATATTAGCAAATAGATTTGCTTATATTTAGAAATAGTAAAAGATTTTATTTGGAATAAGATAAATGTGATATATTTATTTTGTTATAATATTGTAGTGTTTTTATATTTTTCCTTTTTTAAAAACAAAGTATTAAAAATTCTTATATAATTTTTTTTTAATAATAGTAGATATTATTTGTTATTAATATATTTGTATTATTATATTTCTATATAAAATTATCTTTGTAAGCTTCTGGTTGTTATCTTATATAAGAATAAATATTTTGTATTAGGATATTATAGCTTATGTTTAGATATATATATACATATATATAACTCCATATTTATATTTATTGCAAGTATTAATTCTATATATTTTTGTATAGCTATTTAGCCGTTCTGGATGTGCTACTGTTTTACTGTAAAAAATCTGTTATTTATATATTAAAATAGTTATATATGCACATGCTGTTCATACATCCACACACCATTTATGCAGAATTAGGTTACCATTCAACCATAATTTTATAATATCTTATAATATTTTATAATGTTTTATAATATTTATTATATTTATAAATAAGATATGCCTATATTACTACTTTTATATATATTAGCATAGTACTACTATAATGTACACACCTATTTCTTGTGTATAAAATGGTTATAGGTGCGCATGTTGTTCATGTGTCCGCATACTATTCATGCAGAATCAGGCTGCTATTTAGTTATAATCTTTGTAATCTTGTAGTATTTATTATATTTATAGCATTTTGTTTATTTCTCAGGGTCTAAAGTATGCCTGTATACTTAAGTGGATTCTTCTCTCTTTTTTCATCTGCTAATTACAGTATTCTCGATATTTTTTTTAAAATTATATAAGAAAAGGATTTTAGTTTGATTTTCATTGTAAGGATCTTAAATTAGCTTATAGTATTTATAGCTATATACCACATTGGTGCCTTATAATTTTGAGAGAGTTGATTAATTAACTAGACAATAACTAGATTAAATAGAAAAAGAATGAATGCCATATATACAGAATAAGAAGAATAGGACACATAATTAGAAAACAACAGAATGATAAGATTGGTGTATATGACAATAAAATTATGATAATGAAGTCATATGTGTGTATGTATATATTATAACCAAAAATAGATGATAAGATATGAACAAAAAACAGAAACATGCTGAAAGCCAGGAACAGATATATATACGCATACAAGATGCCGCCATGCCCAAATGGGTTGACCGAACAAAATACAACAGACCCCCAGAACGCCATGTTAACGAAAGGAGAACCGATAACACTAAATCCACTAAGAGAACCATCTATCCTATCTACAATAAGTTATATTAGTTAAGAAATTTCTTTAAAATTTTAAATAATAAATTTAAAAAGAAGTTTATTAAATTTAATATTTATTAAAAAAAATTTTTATATATAGTTAGTTTTCTAAAGGAAAATTTGTAAGAACTTATATTTAATAAGTATGATAATAATATTAATTTATATAGTTAAATTATTTATAAGAAATTTATTAAATAATTAAATAAAATTTTTAAAAATTTTGACCTTGTTGAAATGGTAGAATAAAAATTATAAATTTTAAGATAAATTAATAAATTTTTTTTAATATATTTAATAAAATTTCAAAAATTTATAAAATATTTTAATTATAATAATACTACTTAGATAGCATATTTATGTAATAATTTTTGTATAAAAATTAAAAAATTTTTAATTATTAAAAATAAATTGTTAGAAAATATTAACAATTTTATAATATTATATTAAAAGTTTGATAATAATTAATAAATTTTAGATGTGAAAAAAAAAATTAGAAATATTGCTAATATTAATCTATTTTAGAAATTATAATAGTAATAAAAATTATAAAGTTTTTTAAGTAGGTATAACCTTTAGGGGTTATTATAAACTTAAGAAAATCAATATTTTAGACTAAAATTAATAAATTAGTTTATAAAACAAATTTAGGAATAATTAATTAAAAAAAAAAAAAGATAGATGTTATTTATTAAACTTTTATATATATTATAAAGATAAGGGTTATAAGGAAAAAAATTATTATACTAATTAATATTTAAAAAAGATTTTATTTATATATATTATAATTTTTTGATTGGGATTGGGATTTATAAATAATGGAAAATATTAATAAAAAATAGATTTTTATTTTATACATAATTAAAATTTGTGGAAAGTTATGTATAATAAAGTTTAATAAAAAATAAAAAAAATTATAAGAATTATTAATTGTAAAGTATATTTTAATAAAAAAACTAAAAAAAAAAAAAAAAAAACTTAATTATAAATAGTAATATATAGTAAGGTAAGACAAACTTATTATTTTATAAATTTTAGGAATTTTAAAAAAAATTACAAATTTTTTTTATATTATAGAATACTTTTTCTTATTTAGATTTTAAAGAAATAGAATTTTTTTTTGAATTTTATACTAAAATTTTTGTTATTTTATATTTTGAATTTTAACATTTTATTTATATAATTATTTGCTTAAATAATGGTAATACTAACATCTATATAAGTTGATAATTTGCAATTAAAAATAATTTTTTAATTAAATAGAAACGATTTCCTAAAATTGTAAAATATTTTAATGGTAATAAAGAAATTGTCAAAGAAATGATTTAATTTATAATAAAAATCAGAGAATATAAAAAAATAATTTGAATTGATATTATTAATATAACAAAAAGCTTTAATCTTAGAAACCTATAGCATAAAAAATATAAAGTTATGATAAATTAAAATAAATCAAAAATTAAATTAGGATGTTTACCTAAAATTACTATTATTAGTACCAAAGTATTTAAGAGAATTTTGAAACAAGAATTTGTTTATGTTATTTATAGGTTTGGATTTAAGTAGAATAAAAATTTAATAAAATTTATGATTAAACTATTTTTAAAATATAAAAACTTAGAGGAAATTTTTTTAAAATAAAAAAAAAAATATTTTTTTACTAAAACAACTTATAAATATGAAAATTAAAATAGAAAAAAAAATTTAGTTTATATAAGAATTACTGAGATTTATAAACAAAAAGTATTTAAAAATTTTAAAATTATAGATAAAAAAAAATCTTAATAAGGGATTTATTTAAAAATTAAATAGCCTATAGGAGGCTTTTATCTTATTCATTATAAAAAAAAATAGAATATTATATTTTTATATTAACTAAAAAAAATTTAATACTATTATTATTAAAGATAGATGCTCTTTACTATAAATTAATGAAATATTAAATTAATTAAAAAAAGCCAAATATTATACTCAATTAAATGTTTACAACATATTTAACTAAATTAAAATGGTTAAAAAAAATTAAAAAAAAACTATCTTTCAAATAAAATATAAATATTTTAAATTCTAAGTAATATATTTTAAACTTACTAATATTTTTATTATTTTTTAAATATATATTAATAATATTTTGTACTTCTTTTTAAATAAATTTTGTGTGGTATATTTAGTAAATGATATATGTATTTATAATAAAATTTGAGAAAAATATATACAGTATATTAAAAAAATTTTTAAAACTCTTTAAAAAATTAGATTTTATATTAAATTTTTTAAATACAAATTTTTTATAAAAAAAACTAAATTTCTAGAATATATCATAAAAAGTAATAAAATCAAGATAAACTTCAAAAAAATATAAGATATTTTTAATTAAAAAGAACCAAAGGAAGGTTTTAAAATTATTAAAACAATTTAATTATTTTTTAGATTTATAAATTTTTATTAAAAATTTATTAAAGACTATATTAAAAAAACAAAATTATTATATAACTTTACAAAAAAAGATTGATTATTTTATTAAAAAAATAAAGAAAAAGAAGTATTTAAGACTTTTTAAAAAATTTTTATATTAAAATTTGTTTTAAAATATTAAAATTTGGAATTAAAAATTAAGATTGAAATAAATATATCAAACTTCATCTATACTATAGTCCTATTTTAAAAACACAAAAATAAATTATAGCATTTAATAGTTTATTAATTAAAAAAAATATTACCCACTAAACATAACTATAATATTTATAATAAAAAATTGTTATCAATTATCCAAATACTATAAAACTAAAAATAATATTTAATAAATATACTAATATAAATTTATATTTTTATGGATTATTGTAAGAATCGAGCACAATAGATACAAGATATCAAGGTAATACCGTCTTATGTCACAAGGTTCTAGGACAGGTAAATTGTATATGTTTAAATTATTACTTAAATTGTTGCTTAATTTTTTAATTATATGATAACAAGACTACAGGTGTTAAATAGATATATAGTTTTGTATGGAGAAGGATATAAGCTTGTGAACTAGACAAAAAAAATAATTTATAAACTGGATAAAGGAGATAACTTTAAACTGGATAAAGGAGATAACTTATGAATTGGACAAAAGAGATAACTTATAAACTAGATAATAGAAATAATTTTGTGAACTAAATATTTTTATTTTTATCTTAAATTGTGTTGTTCTTGTTATATTTTTTTGATTTATAAGATTGTATAAATGTTTTTTATTGTTATATGTAGAATTCTGCCAGTATCTATGATTTCTTATTGTAGTTTATTATGTTGTTTAAGCTTTGTTATAAGATTTTCTTTTTTAGTATTGATGTTTTGTTGATACTTTGTTTGGATATCTATGATTTTCTTGGATTCTTTTTTGTATCTGTATTGTTTACTAATTTTAAATGGTATTAATCCTTGATAATAACTTTTTTTTAGAGTTCTTAGAATAGGTTCTTATTTTTTTTTTGGTGATATGTTTGGAGTTGGTTTTTTTTTAGGTTTAAGATTGTTTAAACTTCCTGATTTATCTTTTAAATTAAGTTAAATAAGTAGTATTTCTATTTCTTTTTATTCTTGGTATTCTTAATATTTCTTAAAGTGTTCCTACTGTATTACTATTAATTCTTGATTAATAACTTTAGATTTTGCTTTACAGAATGTAATTTTTAGTTTCTAAATTTTTTGTTGGAAAATATTATATTTTAGGTCTTACCAGATATTATTCTAAATTTCTAATAGATTCTTTTCAAAATCAAAATTTATAATAAAGATAAAATGTCTAAAAAATTTAGATTTATAGGATGAAAAAAAGAAAATTTCTTCGCTATTAGGGTAAGATATTAGTAATTGCAGTTTTAGGATGCTGATTGGTTTAATTATTAAGCTGATAAGGTTTTAAATATTAAATAAGATGGTAAGTTTTATGTTATCAAATAGGTCTTAATATTGGATGGCAAGGTTAAATAGTATAACTACTATGAATTATACAAGCTATTCCAATATAAAAATCTTAAATCATAGATGTTTTTTGTTTATTAAGATCTAGTTTATTAAAGTGTTTTTTATGAAAAATTTAAAAAAATTGTTTTAGATATCTGATGTAACTGGCTGGCTCTTAAGTTAATTTATTGTATTTTTTTTAATGGATATGGTATTTAAGCTAATTGTTTTATTTTTAAAAATTAAATAATTCTAATACTTTGTATAATGTATTGCTATTTTTATTAATAATGATTGGTGAAAACTGTTTTTCTTAATTCTAATTTAGGAAAATATTGTTCTTAAAGCATCGTAGTAGGTTGGTATGGAAAATTAGATGGATTTTTATTAAGGGGGAAAAATTAAGTTTATATGTTTTATTTTTTATGGATTTAAGGATTTAAAAAGGTTCTTTATTTTTATTAGATAATTTAAAGTATAATTTAGTGATAAAAATATTGTATATATTTAATTAAATTTTATTACTTTTTTTATAGTTAGTAGTAGGTTTTTTTTTTTTATTAGTTTATTTTTACTATATTTATATAGTATAGCTGATTTTGGTTTTAAGGAGATTTTATAGTTTTATTATTTTTATTATAAAATTAGAAGTTTGAATATTTCAAGAAAATATTCTTTTATTAATGATTATTATTTTAAAATTCTAATTATAATTAATTATAAAAAATAAAATTTTTGTAATTTTTAAAACTTTATTATTATAACAATATTTAGCTAATAATAACTATTTTATTTAATTATTTTATTAATAATTAATATAAGCTCAAAAATATTATTTAATAATAGAATTAATATATTTAATTTATTTATTGGTTTATAGGTGATATGCTATGCTTGGTTTATGATAGATTTTTAGTTTTTTATTAATTTTATTTTAAAAAATATTTAAAAAGTTAATATTTTTGTCTAATATAGCTTCTTTTAGTAGTTTATAAAATTTTTATATATTATATAAGAATATTTTTATTAATTTCTTAATGTTAAGCTTTTTATTAATAAGTAATAAATAAATTATTTTAAATAATTTATATATAATTATTAATATTATATTATATTTCCCTTGTTGGAGTAGTTTTATGATAAAGTTAAATAAGATATTGTTTCAGTTTTTTTTTGGGATTTGTAATAATTGTAATAGTTTTTAAAATATATTTTGTGGAACTTTTATTTTATAGTATGTATGGTAGTTATTAATATATTTATCAATGTTTTTTTTAATTTCTTTTTATATATATTTTCTTTGTATGAGTTCCAAAGTCTTTGCTTTTCTAGAGTGTTTAGCGGTTGGGTGGTTATGGTGTTGTAATAGTATTTTAGTTTGTATTTTATTATTTTGTGGTATTATTTTTTTTGAATTATAAAATAATTGTTTGTTGTATTTTTTGAATTTAAAAATTTTTATTTTAGGATATCTGTTTTTATTTTTTCTAAATATTTGTAGAATATTTTAAATATATTTATTTTTTTTATATACTACATTTTAATTGGGTTATATTGTTATTAGAGTACTTATTTGTTAGATTTTTTTAAATAAAATAAGTGTTCTAATTTGGTCTCTAATCCTTTTATTCTTTTTTTCTAGAAGGAAATTTTTTGACTTTTTTATTAATATATTAGCCTTAATATTAATTTTTCTAAAAACAAATATTATTTTATAATCAAATTATAATATATATTCTATCTATTTTACTTGTTTTTGTTTTAGTTTTTGTTTTATCATAAAATATTCAAAATTCTTATAATTTATAAAAATATAAATTTATATCAATATATTTATCAGATACTGTTCTTAATTTTATAATATTTAAATAACTAATAACAATTTTTTATTATAAATATCATAGTTATATTTAATAAATAATATTTTTTTTAATTAATAAACTACTAAATACTATAATTTATTTTTATATTTTTAAAATAAAATTATAATATAAATAAAATTTAATACATCTATTTTAATCTTAATTTCCAATTTTAAATTCTAATATTTTAAAATAAATTTTAATATAAAAGCTTTTTAAAAAATCTTAAATACCTTTTTTTCTTTATTTTCCCAATAAAATAATCAATCTTTTTTTGTAAAATTATATAATAGTTTTGTTTTTTTAATATAATCTTTAATAAATCTTTAATAAAAATTTATAAATCTAAAAAATAATTAAATTGTTTTGATAATTTTGGGATTTTTTTTTAATTCCTTCTAATTAAAAATATCTTATATTTTTCTAGGGTTTATTCTAATTTCATTATTTTCTATGATATATTTTAGGAACTTAGTTTCTTTTGTAAAGAATTTATACTTAAAGAGTTTAATATAAAGTCTAGCTTTTTAAAAAGCTTTAAAAACTTTTTTAATATAACATATATATTTTTCTTAGGTTTTACTATAAATGTATATATTATTTAGATATATCACGCAGAATTTATCTAAAAAAGAATATAGGGTATTATTGATGTATGCTTAAAAAATAGTAGAAGTATTAATAAGTCCAAAATATATTATTTAAAATTTAAAATATTTATATTTTATTTAAAAAGTAATTTTTTCTTTATTTTTTTTAATTACCCTAATTTAGTTAAATATATCATAAATATTTAATCAAATATAATATTTAGCTTTTTTTAGTTAATTTAATATTTTATTGATTTGTAGCAAAGAGTATTTATTCTTGATAATAATAATATTAAGCTTTTTTTAATTAATGTAGAGGCGTAGTGTTCTATCCTTTTTTGCAATGAATAAGATGGGAATTTTCCATAAGCTATTTGATTTTTGAATAAATCCCTTATTAAGGTTTTTTTTTATTTATGATTTTAGAGTTTTTAAGTATTCTTCATTTATAAATCTTAGTAATTCCTATATAAGTTAGGTTTTTTTTTCTATTTTGATTTTTATATTTGCATCAGCAAAAAATCTGAACCCCCCAGAGGTCATTGTGTGGAGTACGGGAGGCTGATAGGGATGTGGGGAGGTTGTTATATGATAATGGGAGGCTAATACTAATCTTAATATACTTTATTAAAATTTTAAAGTAATTAATTGTAAATATCTGTTTTTTAAAATTTGATATAGTTTTTTTATAATATTAAATTAATATGAGTTTTTTTTTAACTTCCCACTATTCTTCATTTCTTTTTTTATATCATATTTTTTTAAAATATTTTAGTTTTTCTACAGACACACTCCATCTAATACAATAAAATTAAAGAATAATAAACATAAAAATGATAATCAATATTAAGATAATATATCTAATCTTGAGTTATTACATTTAGAATTTATAATATAAGCAGTAGCTTTTATTAGATTATTAATATCAACTAATAATTTGAAAAAATATTAATATACTAAATCAATTACTGATCTTAACTACAAAAAAATCATAAAAAGAAGGTTAATAAAATTTTAACTAAAACCTATAAGTCTTCTAATATCTTCAGCTAGTTTTATAAAAAATTTTTTATTTAAAAAAAGATTTAATAAAGACTTATTATTTAAATATAAAAATTTAATTTTTGAAAAATAAAAATTTAGCTTTTTTTTTTAATAATTTTATAATAAAATTTAATTGGATATTTTCTAAATAAAAGTATATATTTAAAGTTTAATAAAAAATATTAAACTAAATTTAATATTTATTAAAATTATTTATAAATTTTTTTTTTTTACAATCTAAATATTATAACTATAAATTAATATTAGTTAGATATATTATTATATTAAAAATTTTTATTTATATTTAGTAAATATTATTAAAGATATTATATTAAACATATATAATCTAAATTATCTTAATACTAATATTTAATTAAATAAAATTAAAATTTTATTAAATACTAAGTTATTAAGATATTTTATAAAAAAAAAAACTATAATTAATTTTTTTATTAACAAATATTTATAATCTGTTAACAAATACTTACAAGCTCTTTTCACATATTTGATAATTTTAAAAATTCTAATCCATCAATATTGGAATTTATAAAAAAAAAAAAAAATTAAAGAATTAAATTTTATAAAAAAATTAAATTCTAGGATTTTAGTATGAACCACCACATATATTTAAATTATGTTAAAATCATAAAAAGAAAATATCTATAATTAAAAAATTAGTTTTAAAATTATAAATGGTTATAATAAGATTTCCAACATCTGTTATAACATTTTTATAATTAATTAAAATTTAATAATCTTTAATAATTTGTATATTAATATAATTAGTTAGACTTAGGAGAAACTGGTATTGTATTACCAAAATTTTATATAATCTTATATTAATATACTATTAAGTGAATTACCCAGAATTTAAGTTTTTTAAAATTTTATACTAGTAGGTAATAATAAAAAAAAAGAATTAGATTTATTATTAAAAAAATGAAAGAAGATTAGGGGTATCTGGTAGAGGTTTTTATTTATTTTCTTTTATTTCGATATATAATTTTAGATATATAGATAGTTATAATAATTTTTTTTTTTTTAAAATTTAATTAAATACCAAAAGGCAACTATAGGACTATAGGAAAGTATAATTAGATACTAAAAGTCATACACAGGACTAAATATTATTAACCTTTTGTAACCTTTTATAGCTAGTGGAATAGCTCCAGAACATAAAAGATTGCTGAGCTATCTGAGCCATCAGATGGCTTAGATGTCAACAAATTTTTTTGCTGATGTGTAAATCATCTTAATAAAAAAGTATTTTTTTTTTGTTTTAAAAAAACTTCCTCTAAGTCTTTATATTCTGAGGGTAGTTTAATTATAAGTTTTATTAAATTTTTACTTTATTTAAATCTAAGTTTATAAATAATATAGACAAGTCTCTATCTCAAAATTTTTTTAAATACTTCAGCACTAATAATAATAATTTTAAATAAACATTTTAATTTAATTTTTAATTTATTTTAATCCATTATAATTTTATATTTTTTATGCTATGGGTTTTTAAAATTGAAGCTTTTTATCATATTAACAATATTAATTCAAATTATTTTTTTATATTCTCTAATTTTTATTACAAATTAAGTTATTTTTTTAATAGTTTCCTTATTACCATTAAAATATTTTATAATTTTAAAAAATCGTTTCTATTTAATTAAAAAATTATTTTCAATTGCAAATTATTGGTTCATATAAATACCAGTGTCACCATTATCTAGGTAAACAATTATATAAATAAAACATTAAAATTTGAAATACAGGATAACAAAAATTTTAATATGGGATTTAAAAAAAATTTCTATTTTTTTAAAATCCAAACAAAAAAAAGTATTCTGTAATATAAAAGAAATTCATAATTTTTTTTAAAATTCTTAAAATCTATAAAATAATAAATTTATCCTGCCTTACCATATATCACCATCCATAATTAGACTTTTTTTTTTTTTATTTTAATTTTTTTATTAAAATATATCTTACAATTAGTAGTTCCTATAATTTTTTCTATTTTTTATTAAATTTTATTATATATAACCCCTTATAAATTTTAACTATATATAAAATAAGAATTTGTTTTTTATTAATATTTTCCATTATTTATAGGTTTTAACCCAGGTTAAAAAACTATAATATATATAAATAAAATTTTTTTAAAGTATTAGTTAGTATAATGGCTTTTTTCCTTATAGCCCTTATCTCTACAATATATATAAAAATCTAATAAATAGTATTTATCTTTTTTTTTCTTAGTTAATTATTTTTAAATTTATCCTATAAATTAATTTATTGGTTTTGATTTAAAATACTGATTTTTTTAAGTCAATAATAATTTTTAAAAATTATATTTACTTAAAAAGTTCTATAATTTTTATTATTGCTGTAGTTTCCAAAGTAAACTAATATTAGTAGTATTCCTAGTTTTTTTCTTTGCATCTAAAATTTATTAATTATTATCAAATTTCTGATATAATACTATGAAATCATCAATGTTTTTCAAAAATTTATTTTTAGTAATTAAGAATTTTTTAATTTTTATGTAGAGGTTATTACACAAATATACTATCTAAATAGTATTATTATAATTAAGACATCCTATAAATCTTTAAAATTCTATTAAGTATATTAAGAAAAATCTATTAATTTATTTTAAAATTTATAATTCTTATTTTATTATTCCAGCAGGATTAAGATTTCTAAAGGTTTTATTTAATTATTTAGTAAATTCCCTATAGGTAGTTTAATTATATAGGTTAGTATTATTGTTATATTTATTAAATACAAATTTTTATAAATTTTCCTTTAAAAAACTAATTATATATAAGATTTTCTTTTAGTAAATATTAAATTTAATAAGTTCTTTTTTAAATTTATTATTTAAAATCCTAAAGAAGTTTCTCGATTTATATAGTTTACTATTATTGAATAACTTAAGATCTAAAAATTTAATTTTGTTATTGGTTAGTAAAAGTATAGGGACATTCTGTAATTTTATCTATTCAAATATTATTAGAAGTACCTTAATTTAAAAAATAATAAACTCTAGGATAGTAATTTAAATTTTTATTAACTTTTTTGTAATATCTTTTTGTTTTTTAGATATTTTAGCGCTAAATGACATTTTTAATATTAAATTAATAAAATTATAAAATAACAAAATATAAAAATTAAGTATAATAGATATAAGATATTAAGGTAATACCGTCTTATATTACAAAGTTCTAGGATAGGTAGATTATATATATTTAAATTATTACTTAAATTATTACTTGATTTCTTAATTACATAATAACAAGATTACAAGTGTTAAATAAATACATAATTTTATATAAAAAAGGATATAAGCTTGTGAATTAAACAAAGGAGATAACTTATAAACTAAATAAAGAAAATAACTTTAAACTAAACAAAAAAAATAACTTATAAATTAAACAAAAAAAATAACTTATAAACTAAATAACAAAAATAATTTTGTGAACTGGACATTTCTACTTTTGTCCTAGATTGTGTTGTTCCTATTATATTTCTTCGATCTATAAAATCGCATGAATGTTTCCTACTGTTATACATAAGACTCCACCAGCGTCTATGATTTCTTGTTGTAGTTCATCATATTGTTTGAGCTTTGTTACAATTATAAAAACCTCAAATATTTTATAATAAAACAAAAACTAAAACAAAGATAAATAAAATAGATAAAATATATATTATAATTTAATTATAAAATAATATTTATTTCTAAAAAAATTAATACTAAGGCCGATATATTAATAAAAAAATCAAAAAACCTCCCCCTAAAAAAAAAAAATAAAAGAATTAAAAACTAAATTAAAATATTTATCTTACCTAAAAAAATCTAATAAATAAGCATTCTAATAATAACATAACCTGATTAAAATATAATATATAAAAAAAATGAATATATCCAAAATATTTTATAAACATTTAGAAAAAACAAAAACAAACATTCTAAAATAGAAATCTTTGAATTTAAAAAATATAACAAATAATTATTTCATAATTTAAAAAAAGGGGTATTACAAAATAATAAGATATAAACTAAAATATTATCACAATATTATAACCACTTAACCACTAAATATCTTAAAAAAGCAAAAACTTTAGAACTTGTATAAAAAAAATATATGTAAAAAAAAATTAAAAAAGATGTTAATAGATATATCAATAATTGTCATATATATTATAAAACAAAAGCCCCACAAAATACACTTTAAAGACTATTATAATCACTATAAATTTTAAAAAAAAACTAAAATAGTATTTTGTTTGATTTTATCACAAAATTATTTTAGCAAGAAAAATATGATGTAATATTGATAACTATATGTAAACTATTTAAAATAATTTATTTGTTACTTACTAGTAAAAAGTTTAATATAAAAAGATTGGTAGAAATATTTTTATATAACATATAAAAACTCTATAAATTATTGAAAGAAGTTATATCAGATAGAGGTATTAACTTCTTAAATAACTTCTAGAATGAGATTAATAAAAAACTAAGAATTTATCACAAGCCAAGTATAGTATATTATTTACAGATTGATAAACAAATTGAATGTATTAATTCCATTATTAAACAATATTTTCGGGTTTATATCAACTATCAATAAGATGATTAAATAAAATGGTTATTGTTGGTTAAGTATTAACGTACCTCACCTAGAAGCCGACCACACCTAGAAGCCGACCACTTTTCTTAAACAAAAAAACCACACCAAAAAAAATTTAGAAACCACACCAAAAATCCATCACCAAACTATTAACTAACCATTAACCTACTATCAACTTCTATTATATCCACAATTATAATTATATATTATATACTGTAAAAAACACCATAAATCACATTATAACCACCATACCTAACAATATATACAAAAAAACTGATTAGTTTACTAATATAATACTAATAAACCACATATTACATTTAACACTATACATATATATACCACCTATTTTCAATAGCAATTTTAAAAGCAACCACAAACAGTACACCACCAAAACATATATTATATAATAAACTTAATCTTTCGAATTATATGCTATTAAATTTATAATTTTACAATTTTTTTTTAATAATTTTATTGTTGATGAAAGTTAATAGTTAATTAACGCATTTATAATAAATTTTAATATAGTCCCCCCTTTAATTTTTAATATGGTTTTCTTGTTTAAAAAAAGTGGTCGGCTTCTAGGTGTGGTCGGCTTCTAGGTGAGGTACGTTATTATAATAATAAAGTTTCAAAAATTATAAGAATTTTATTTTTTACAGCTAATTATAGCTAAAACCCTAAAACAATAATTATTAATAAAGGAATATTTTTCTGAGATGTTTGAGCTTTTGATTTTACAATAAAAATAATAAAACTACAGAATTTTTTTAAAGCTGAAATTAGTTGTACTATGCAAATATAGTAGGAATAAGCTAATAAAAAGAGAAAATCTGCTACTAGTTATAAAAAAAGCAACAAAATTTAATTAAACATGTATAATATTCTTGTTACTAGATTGTGTTTTAAACTATTTAATAAAAATGAAGGGCCTTTTTAAATCTTTAAGTTTGTGGGAAATAAAGCATATAAACTTGATTTTTTTCTTTCAATAAAAATTTACTTGATTTTCCATACCAGTTTATTACAATGTTTCAGGAACAACATTTTTTTAAATTAGAATTAAGAAAAATGGTTTCTACTAATTATTATTAATAAAAATAATAATGTATTATATAAAGTTTTAGAATTATTTAATTTTTAAAAATAAAATAATCAGCTTAAATATTATATCCATTAAAAAGAATACAATAAATTAATTTAAGAGTTAGTTAGTTATATCAAATATTTAAAACAATTCCTTTAAATTTTTCATAAAAAACACTTTAATAAATTAGGTTTTAATAAACAAAGAATATTTATAATTTAAGATTTTTATATTAAAATGGTTTATATAATTTACAACAGCCACACCAACTAATCCTATTATCTAATATTAAGATTTATTTAATAATATAAAGCTTACCACCTTATTTAATATTTAAGATTTTATTAGTTTAATAATTAAATTAATCAGTCTCCCAAAACTATGATTATCAACACCTTACCCCAATAATAAAGAAATTTTTTTTTTTTTATCCTATAAATCTGAATTTTTTAGATATTTTATTTTTATTATAAACCCCAACTTCAAAAAAAATTTATTAAAAATTTAGAATAACATCCAGTAGAATTTAAAATATAATACTTTTTAACAAAAAATCTAAAAATTAAAAATTACACTTTATAAAACGAAATTTAAAGTCATTAATTAGGAATTAGTAGTAATACAGTAAGAACACCCTAAAAAATACTAGAAGTATTAAAAATAAAAAAAAATAAAAACACTACTCATCCGACTTGATTTAAAAGATAAATCAAAAAGTTTAGATAATTTTAAACTTAAAAAAAAATTAATTTTAAATATATTGCTGAAAAAAAAATAAAAATTTATTCCGAGAACCCTAAAAAAGAGCTATTATCAAGGATTAATACCACCCAAAATTAGCAAATAATATAGACACAAAAAAAAATTTAAAAAAATCATAAACATTTAAATAAAATATTAATAAAATATTAATATTAAAAAAAAAAATCTTATAACAAAATTTAAATAATATAACGTACCTCACCGGGAAGCGGGACACACCAGGAAGCGGGACACTTTAAGCGAGAAAACCACACCAAAGAAATCCAAAAACCACACCAAAAATCCATCACCAAACCATCAACCGACCATCAACCTACCATCAACTTCCGTCACGTCCACAACCACAACCATGCGTTATACACCGTAAAAAACGTCGTAAATCATATTATAACCACCATACCTAACGATATATACAAAAAAACCGATCAGTTTACCAGTGCGGCGCTAATAAACCACGTGTTGCGTTTAGCGCTATA
>JAJTUB010000035.1:147635-172634 GCA_036971345.1 Dactylellina drechsleri
TTGGATTGCATACCGTTGGATTTATAATTTTACGATTTTTTTTTGATGATTTTATCGTTGATGGAAGTTGATGGTCGATTGACGCGTTTGGTGATGGATTTTTGGTGTGGTTTTTGGATTTCTTTGGTGTGGTTTTCTCGCTTAGAGTAAGTGTCCCGCTTCCTGGTGTGTCCCGCTTCCCGGTGAGGTACGTTAATAAATTATAATAAAAAATTATAAATATTAATAAAGCCCTACATATAACAGTAAAAAATATTCATACAATCCTATAAATCAAAGAAATATAATAGGAACAACACAATTTAAAACAAAAGTAAAAATATTTAATTTACAAAATTATTTTTATTGTTTAATTCATAAATTATTTTTTTTATCCAATTCATAAATTATTTTTTTTGTTTAGTTTATAAATTATCTTCTTTGTTTAATTTATAAGTTATTTTTTTTATCTAGTTTATAAGTTATTTTTTTAATCCAGTTTATAAGATATTTTCTTTGTTTAGTTTATAAGTTTATATTTTTCTCCATATAAAACTATGTATTTATTTAATATTTGTAATCCTGTTATTATATAATTAAGAAATTAAGTAATAACTTAAATAATAATTTAAATATATACATTTACCTATCCTAGAACCTCGTGATATACGCTAGTATTACCTTAATATCTTATGTCTATTATGCCCAATTCTTACATAACACCAGTAATAATAAAAATTTTAGTTAGAATTTGATTAAGTAAATTAAAAAACTTATTAAAAATAAGTAAAATATAAAAATAATACAAATCCTTTATCTAGCACACATTATTCAACTTATCTATAAAGACTTTATAATAAAAATTAAAATCCTATTTGATAAAGAAATTAATATCTAATATTTACTTACAAACAAAAAATTATTTAGTATAATAAATATAAATAAAAACTTCTCAAAAACATTTTAAAAAATATTTTCTTTTTTTAATTCTTTTATTAAAATAACTATTTATTAATATTAGTATATATTTATATAAATTTATTTTTTGATAAAAATTATTATTAAAAGCACTCAATATTATAAATAATTTAAGATTTTTTTAATTTAAATTAATTAAAAATTTGTTACTTTTATTAAAGATATTTTTATTTACTAAAATTTTTTTATCTAAATATTAATTTATACTATTTATTTTTATTATATCTTCCCATTATAGGTAGCTAGTAATTTATAATTTATTAATTTTATTTTTATTTTTAAAAAGTAGAAATAAATTAAATAAATAACAACTTTTCTTTAACCATTTTATTAATATATAGATCTTATCTTACAGTTTTGAAATATAATAATATATCTAATATAGAAAATTTATAATAAGTTATTTGACTATTTTAATAATATAAAAAATATTCTTAAAAAAGAGATTAAATTTTGGAAGATTAATATTTTTAATGCTTTAAAGCCTACAACTCAAAAGTTAAGAAAATATTATAAAAAAACGTATTTTTTTGTAAGTTTATTTTATAATTTAGGTAATTGCTTAAATCTGGCAATTAAATTCAACAATTATAGAATATAAAATTTTAATTATAAAAAACAATATTATAATAAATTTTAATAATTTTATTTTAAATAGTATAACAACATAGCTAAATTTAATAATGATAATAAAAAAATATCCCAAAATTTGATGAATAATATTTATTCCAAAACTTCTTTAACTTTATATAATATAGGAATATTAATAATAAGTTTATAAAAATAAAGATATACTATAAACAATTTTTAAATCTATTAAAAAAAAATATTTTTAAATTTTAATAATTAAATGAAGATAAGTTTTTTAAATTAATAAAAATAATATAAAATATTTTAATAATGCTTTTAATTTTAATTGTACTTAAAAAATTTTTTAGCATTATTTGTAATATTTTAATTATTATTATAATAAAATGATATTTTTAATTATTATAAAAATTATAATAGCAAAATCTTATTTCAAATAGTTAGAAAAAAAGAAGACCAAAAAAAAAAAAAAAAAGAAGAAAAANAAAAAGAAATACTATAATTAATAAATAATCAAAATTAAACTCAAAAACATTTAACTATTAAATAATTTATAATTAAATATAGTTATTATTTTTTCCCTTGTTAGTAACAGGTTAAAAATAAAAGTTCAATACCACCAAAGAGTTTAAATATATTAATAACTTTAATAAAAATAAAATCAACTAATTTTAAAATATCAGAAAATCATGAAAAAAAAAGGAAAAAGAGATTAAAAAATAAAAAATAAAAAAATAAAAAAGAACAAAAGAAAGAACAAGAAATTACAAGTAAATAAAAAAAAAATAGAATATTTAAACTTATATTTGAATCTATAAGTAAAAGAAAGTAAAATGTTGGTTTTATTGGAATATCAATAAAAAGAAGTCTAAGGTAGTAAAATAAAAAATTAAATTATTATATTTAATTATTTAACTTTATATATAATAATTAATCATCTAAGTTAAACTCTATTTATTTATATTATTAAATACTATATTATTTACAAACATATTTTAAAACCATTCAAGTTAATATATATTTATAATTGAGTTTTAAATTAATTTTAATTTTTCATATTTCTTTTTGATTTAACTATTTAACTCCTATTTTAACTCAAAATATCCCTAAAACACTTTTAATACCATTTCAAAATAAAAAAACTTAAAAATTTCCCCAAAAAAACTTTTTACCCATTAAAAAAAATTCAAAAAATTTTATTTTGACCTAAAAAATATCCTAACCAAGGTGATAATATCTTAAAGATTTTGAGTACTCAAGAACAATCATTTTCATTTTTTTTTTTTGGCTTTAGCTGGGGAATTCTTTATTCTGACTCAATTTTTCCCGCCCCGATTTTAAACGCTACCAAAAACATAGCTACAAATATACTTTTGAAATATAATAATTACCAGAACTACAGTAAAAAAAACCTGTTACCTTTACTATTATTTAAAAAAAATAGCTACTTGCTATTCTACAAAAAACCATAATAGAAGGTAAAATTATAATATTAAAAATTATAAAAACACTCTATAAGTTGATAGTTATAAAATATCATTATAATAAGTAGTTATAAAAGCTAATTAGTAATATTTATTAAAATTAAACAGAATATACCCAAAAATACTAGTTTAAAAAAAAAAAATTTTTCTATAAAGAAAAACTAGTTATACTATATTATAAAAAACTAAAGTGAAAAATTTTAAAAAATATTTATAACATACTTTTTATAAAGCACTTTGGGCAAGTTAAAATAATAGAATTATTTATAAAAAGTTATTATTTTCTAATTATATTATATACATTTACCATTATATCTCAAGTTATAATATGTACTAACAAAATAAAATATCTAAAACCTTAAAATTAAATAAATTATTTTTTATAAAATCTCTGTCAAAGATATAGAATAGTATATTTCTTGATTTTATTATAAAATTTCTAAAATTTAAAAACCTACTATTAAGTAATACCTTATTAGGCTATAATATAATATTAATTATAATAAATTGACTAATTAAATTTTTCTATTTTATATTATATACTACTAGTAAATTGATAGCTAAGATATTTATAAAACTATACATACAATACTTAATTAAAAAAAAAATACTTAATAAATTCATTTTTAATTAAAATAGATAGTTCATTAGTAAATTTATAATTATTATATATAAGATAGTTAGTATAAAATTATAACCCTCTATAATATATTACCCAGAAATAGACAAATAAACTGAAAGAATTAACATTATACTAAAATAATATTTATATAATTATTATAATTATATATAAAATAATTAAGTAAGATTACTATTACTAGCCTAATTCATCAGCAAAAAATCTGGACCCTTCAGAGGATCAACCATAGACTTCCAGAGGATGCCATGGGTTNAGATTAAAAACGGTTGATTATCTAATTGATGATCAATTTAATTGATCGAAACGTTGATATCCATCGATATTACCATCGATATCACCATCGATATCACCGTTGATATCACATACATATTGGATCTGGATCCATGGCACCTGGATCCACGGTACCAACCGGATCCACGGCACCAACCGGATCCACGGTACCAACCGGATCTATGGCACCAAATTAAATTATAATTAAATTTGGTGGTTTCAATCTAAATTAATGGATTGGTAGCACTATGACGCCCAGAATCCACGCACAGATCTAGTGTAATTCAAAATAAAATTAAAAAACATATTACGAAACATCAAAAAAGAATAAATATTTTTTTAAAATTCATCTTATACCCACACAAATAAATTTGAAAAAAGTCTATAAGAAGTTATAAATCTATAGATCTCTAAAAAGTTTTTACTTATTGTTTAACTTAATTATTTTTGAATATTAGTAGTAAGTAAATAATAAAAACTAAAAATAAGTTTTTTATTAATTAAATAATTGTTTTTTAAATAATATAAACTATTTTGTAAGTGTTTTTACTTATTTTCACCTTATTTTTTGCTAATCAGATACGTTTTTATACTAATTAGATGTGTTTTATAAATTAGAATTCCATTATTTTAATCACTTTGATAATTTTTTTATAAAATATATATATATTTCAAAACGATAAATTATGAATTTCTTGAACTCTATGAAGCCCCAAATTATAATAAATTAAAATTATTAAAATTTAATTTATTATAATTTAAGACTTTTTTTTTAATCATTTGATTTTATAAAATTATAAGATTGTTTAACTTCTGGAAGCCTTCAAAAAACTAAAAACCTCTGGGACCTCATGGACCTCTGAGGTCCACGAGGTCAACACAATTTTTTGCTGATGTTTACATATAATAATATTATATAAATAATTATTAAGATAATATTTTTTTATATATAAAATATTTACTATTTTAAAACTTTGATAGTTTTTAAGAGATTTAATAACATTTTAGCAATAAAAAAAAAAAATTTAAAAACTAAAATTATATTACAAATTATATCAACTCAAAATTATACAAATATAGAACAACTAAGTTAAGTATATTAACAAAAAACAAGGCCTAATACTAGTCTTTAAATTAGAACAACAAGTCATATTAAACAAAAAATATATTTAAATTTATTGATTATTAGATAAATTAGAAGCAAGACAACTTAGCCTATACAAAATCATAGAAGTTATAAAAACATATACATATAAACTTAAATTACCTAAAACCATAAAACACCATAATATATTCCATATCTTTTTATTATGATTTTATATGATTAATAATAAATATCTATGAGTTCTTAACTATTACCAGTAATTATTAATAAAAAAAAAAATTAAAAAAAAAAAAGATATTAACTAAAATATTTTATAAAAAAAAATCCAAATTTAAAAAGCTAACAAAGTATTACTTTAGTAAAATAACAAGATTAACTAAAGTCTAACATATTATAAAAATTTGAAAAGAATGTTATACATACAGAATAAGCTATTAAAACTATAAAAATAAAAAAATTATTATTTAATTAAAATTATAACTAAAATATAAATATACGCACTTTTATTAAAAACATAGGATCGCAAAATAAGAAAAATATCTAAAAAAACTTCAAAATAAACCTAACCTTAAAAAGCAAATAATACCAAAATATTAAAAAAAAAATCCAAAACCCAGAGAGACCACACTACTACACAAAATCATATATTATTAAATATATTGATATTTTTAAATATATTTAATAATATAATTACAAGCTCGCTTATTTCCAGAAGGATAAGCTACACCATATAAAACCATACTACCACCCACAACTTTCAGAGTAATTATTCTAGCAGTAAGCATCATAATGGCTATCTATAAAGTCTTAATATTTATTTTTACTATATTAATTTTTGGTACAATATTTTTAGTTATAGGAATTGCAGTAGAGCTACTAACTCTATATAGCTTATTAAAAATCTTATCAAATTCTATTATTTTTTTCAAGATAGTTTTAGGAATAGTAAGATTAACTTAATTATTATTAAAATTTAAAAATACAGTTTTTAATGTATTGATATAAGTATTTATAGTAATTATATTGGGAAAGAGGATAATTAAAACTGCTAAAGTATTAATTATACTTAGAGTGCGACATAGGTTGGTTTTAATCTAGAAACTAGTGGGTTGGGTTGGTTTGAGAGGGGTTATGGGGAACTGCTGGGTGGTTTAATATGGGTTGTAGGGAATAGAGGTTGACATGGGGCGGTTTGGGTCGGTTTCTAGATTTTAGAAACCACCCACGGGTCGGTTGCTGGACTTGAGAAACCACCCACGGGTCGGTTTTTGTTTAAAAAAAAAACCGAAACCGCACCAAAAACCGTGACAATAACGAAAAACCGCACCGCCAAGAAACCGTTTTAAATTAAATCACGTGATCACCAAAAATTTTATTATATAATTTTAATTAAAATTTAATAAAAAAAATTAAAAAAATTAAATTGCATTTTTATTAATTTTTTTTTAATTTAATTTTAATTTTTTTAATTTAATTTTTTCCATTTTTTTATGAAAACAATTTAAAATTAGGTGTGGGAGATTTTGAAACACGCTAAAATGACTAGTGCCTTTTTAGCGAGTTTTTAAATTAAATTTAATTAAATAAAATTAAGCGCTAAACCGTTTATAAATGAAAAATACGAATTGATTGATTTTTTTTGGAAAATTCAAAAGTTTTCAAAAAAATTTTGGATTTTGAAAAGTTTTTTTGATTCTGCATTCTTTTGAAAATGTTTTGTTGAAAATATAGCCGAACACACCTTCATATATACGACGGATATGTATATACGACGTATACGCATATAGTACGACGTATACGCATATAGTACGACGTATATGCATATATGATGAATACGTATATAGTATGATGTATACGCATATATGATGAATACGTATATACGATGAATATGTATATAGTACGACGTATACGCATATATGATGAATACGTATATACGACGAATATGTATTTAGTACGACGTATACGTATATACGATGTATGCGTATATACGACGTATACAACGTATGCGTATATAGTACGACGCATCGTATACATCGTATATATGGGGGTGTGTTCGGCTATATTTTCGACAAAACGTTTTCAAAAGAAATGCGGAATCAAAAAAGATTTTCAAAATCCAAAATTTTTTTGAAAACTTTTGAATTTTCCAAAAAAAATCAATTAATTTGTATTTTTTGTTTATAAATGGTTTAGCGCTTAATTTTATTTAATTAAATTTAATTTAAAAATTTGTGAAAAAAGTACTAGTTGTTTTAGCGTGTTTCAAGATCTCCCACACCTAATTTTAAATTATTTTTAATAAATTTTAATTAAATTTATATAATAAATTTTTTGGTGATCATGTGATTTGATTACATAATCTGATAATTCTTATTGGTAAGTGGGGAATTGTCGGTTTTTGGATGGTTTTTGATTTTTAGAAAAACCACCTAGTGGTTCTTTATTATCTTTTTAAAACCACTTAACGGTTCTTTATCACCTCCTTTAAACTGATCTGCACCGGTGGTTTCTGGATTAAAACCGCCCTATGTCAACCTCTAGTAGGGAATTGCTGGGTGGTTTAATATGGGTTGTGGGGAATTATTAGATGGTTTGATATAGGTTATGGAGAATTGCTGAGTAATTTTTATTTAAATTAAAAATTAATTCCCCGTTTATTGATAAGAAATTAGGTTTTGATAGGGATTATTGGTATTAATTTATATATAAAGTAATGTATAGACTTTTTTAATAAAAATAAATTGTTAAGTATCTGAATAGTGTAATTTCCTGTGTATATAATTTTATTATTAAATTAATATATAATAAAATAAAAGTACCAGATTTTGAGAACATTAAATACCAAACTTTATAAATTATAAATATAAAAACAAAAATAAATTAAAAAATATATTATTATAAAAAATTAAATATTATTTACTCAATTAAATATTATCAGCTTAAAAAATTAAAGTATGTATAATATAATAATATAATTTACTATCTTTATATATAATAGTTTATTCATTTATATAGATTATAAACTTGTTTATTATTATATATTAGAGAATTAGTATTTATTATAGATATATTTATTAAGAAAGGGGTATTTATATTTAAAATAATTAATAATAAAATATTTTATAATTTTTTATACGACTTTTAAAGTATTTTACTTCTATCTTAATCATTATTATATATTTAGTTTTATATAATTTTATAATATAAATAAGTAAAAATAGACTTAAGTATCAAAAAATTAATAAATTTTTATATTTTCTTAATTTTTTGGAGGGTAATTACTATATTTAGTTAAAAAAAGGAACTATTTTATATATGGAGTACTAATTTAATAATAAATTTATTTTCTAGTTTATTTTATTATAATTTTTTGAAAAATAGTATTTTAGAAGTTTTTTTACTCTTTATTAAAATTATTATTCCAAATTTAACAAACTTATACTTGGCAATAATTTTCATTTTAAAACTATTTTAATATTTAAAAAATTTTAATATTTAAAATATATAATTATAGAGTGAATTTGTAAGTTTAATTTTATATAAATTATTAAATAAATTATTTTTAAAATTAGGTTTAACTAGAGGTTAAAATATTAAAAATAAATTCCTACTATATTTATATAATAAGGTTATAAATTTAAATTAATTTAAATATTAAATAGTTTTAAATCTTAGAACTACAATATACTGTAGATTAGAGTGCGACATGGGTTGGTTTTAACCCAGAAACCAACAGGTCGGTTCGGTTTAAGAGAGGTCATAGGAAACCATTAGGTGGTTTGATATAAATCATGGGAAACCACTAGATGGTTTGATATAAGTTATGGGGAACCACTAAATAATTTGATATGGATTATAGGGAACCGCCGGGTAATTTTTTTAAAAATTAAAAACCATTCAAAAATTAACGGTTCCCCGCTTATTAATAAAAATTTACCAAATTTTTTTATAAAAAAAATTTAAAATTAAGTATAGGAAATTTTAAAATATACTAAAATGATTAATACTTTTTTACCAAATTTTTAAATTAAATTTAATTAAATAAAATTAAGCACTAAACCGTTTATAAACAAAAAATACAAATTGATTGATTATTTTTTGAAAATTCAAAAGTTTTCGAAAAATTTTTGGATTTTGAAAAGTTTTTTTGAAAACATTTTATCAAAAATATAGCCAAATACACCTCCATATATATGATGTATACATATACGTCGTACTATATACACATACATTGTAGATACATATACATTATATATACATATACATCATACTATATACATATACATCATACTATATACATATTCATCATATATGCATATACATCATACTATATACATATTCATCATATATGCATATACATCATACTATATACATATTCATCATATATGCGTATACATCATACTATATACATATACGTCATACTATATACATATACATCGTATATACATATACATCGTATATATGGAGGTGTATTCGGCTATATTTTCAACAAAACATTTTCAAAAAAACTTTTCAAAATCCAAAAACTTTTCGAAAACTCTTAAATTTTCAAAAAACAATCAATCAATTCGTATTTTTTGTTTATAAACGGTTTAGCGCTTAATTTTATTTAATTAAATTTAATTTAAAAACTCGGTAAAAAAGTACTAGTCGTTTTAGCGTATTTCAAGATCTCCCACACCTAATTTTAAATTGCTTTCATAAAAAAATCGAAAAAATTAAATTAAAAAAATTAAAATTAAATTAATAAATATTAATAAAAATTCAATTTAATTTTTTTAATTTTTTTTATTAAATTTTAATTAAAATTATATAATAAAATTTTTGGTGATCACGTGATTTAATTTAAAACGGTTTCTTGGCGGTGCGGTTTTTCGTTATTGTCACGGTTTTTAAAAATTAAATTAATAAATATTAATAAAAATTCAATTTAATTTTTTTAATTTTTTTTATTAAATTTTAATTAAAATTATATAATAAAATTTTTGGTGATCACGTGATTTAATTTAAAACGGTTTCTTGGCGGTGCGGTTTTTCGTTATTGTCACGGTTTTTAAACCCGTGCTTGGTTTTTTTTTTTAAAGAAAAACCAACCCGTGGGTGGTTTCTATTGTCTAAAAACCGACCCGTGGGTGGTTTCGACCATCTAGAAACCAACCCAACCCGCCCCATGTCGCACTCTACTGTAGATGATATATTAATATAGTTAATTTTTTTGTTTAAAAAATACAAAATATTATATTTAAAACAGTTAATATTAGTTGTTTATTAAATATAAGATTCTATATTATAAGATCTTATATTATAAATTTTTATTAATATAAATTTATATATATCTTATTTGAAATTTATTATTCTTTAATATAATAATGAAATAATTGTTTTGAGTAAATGTATATGATATTAAGTTTAATAAAAATAAGAAAAAGAGAGGCTTATTTGGGTTTATAAAAAAAAAAAAATTTATAATTAAATTTTATTCTTTTTAATTTATTTATAAACTTACTTTTCCTATATATTTAATTTTTTGAGTAAAACCAAACCTTTTTATATTTAAATTAATTATATTGAGTAAAATTGTGATAAAGAGTATATATACTTAAAATACCACCAAAAAAATCCAATATACTTTTTTCAAATACCACCCATCAAAAAAAATTTAGAAAATCAAAAAGTAAATAAGATAAAATAAATTTAAATATTAAAAATAAATTTATAAAAAAAAAATTTATTGCTAAATAAAGATTAGAGAAGAGTTTGGAGTTTTAAAAATTTAGGACTACTAATTAAAAAGCAGATCTTAATAAATAAATTAAAAAATATTTAAATAAAAATTTATAAGATAAAATAATTAAAACTCGTATTATTTAAAAAAAAATAATCTTAATAATTTACTATTTTCTTTTTAAAAAAATTACCTTACTTTTACCAAAAAATCTGACTAGAAAAATTGGTTATTTGTTAAATAAATTTAAAAAAAGAAATTTGACTTAATTAAAAAAAGTGATTTTTTCAAAATTAATCTCAATCAACTTTTAAATATAAATATACTTAAAAAACTTTTAAAAAATAAACAATCAAAAGCAAATTAATATTTAACTTAATAAAAAAACTTTAAAAAAAGATATAAAAAAAATAATATAGATAAGAATAATACAAATTTAATAAATAAAACTAAAAAATCTATAAATAATAATAATGATGATATAGGGTATTCAAATTAAAAAATTTAAAATTAAAAAATTAACATTTTAATTTTTTGCATATTTAAAAAATGGTATATTAGTATTTTAATATTTTTAATAAAAATAATCTAGATTTTAGTTGAAATAAATAAATCTTATTTTTTATATTTTTAATTTTTTAAAATTGTATTAAAAAAAAAAAGTTATTTTATATGTTATTTTATTTATAGAATAATATATAAATATTATAAAAGAAATTAAATTAAATTAAATTGATTTAAACTATTTTAAACTAAGTTAGTAATAATAATAGAATAATTTAATTTTATAATAAAATTTTTTTTTTTTATAATATTTTTTTTTTATTTTATTTAATTTTTTTTCTAAAAAAATTAAATATATTTTCTTAGATTGAATTTATGACTTCTGATTTATTGACCAACCTCCAGTTGACAGCCGACCATAAATTTATTATTTTCACAGTTGAAAGTAAAGACAAAATTAAAAATTAGTGGTAATTAATTAATTGGATTAAGATTTAGCAAGTGGCAGGTAGAAATGATAAATTATATTAAATTTTAGATTTTAAATTTTTTAAAACTTCTTTTATTTAGTAAAATTTTGAAAAACTTATTTGTAGATATATAAAAAAATTATGTATTTTATATTTAATTTATAATATATCTCTTGTACAGCTTTATAATAGTGGTAATAGGATATTATTTATAAAAAAATATTTAAAATTTAGTTATTATAAGTAGGTATTAAAGAAAATTAAATAAAAATTAACTATTTCTTTATTTACTAAGTTTAATATAGTAAATTATATTATATTATAAATAAATTAATGTTATTTTATATATAAAATAAATCTAATTTTATTTAAAATTTAAGTTGTTAAAAAGATGAATAATTAAAATTTTTAAAACAGAATTATAAACAACTACTTTTCAAATTAATAATAAGTAATAATATTTCATTTTGATTTTTTGATAACTTATAGCTTTACAATTTTCTAGATATATTATCATTAAGTATTGAGATATTATTTATTAAAAAATTAAAAATTATACTTGAAGATTAGCTAAAGAATATTATAAATACTTTTAAAAAAAAAATTTTAACAAATTAAAAAATATCTTTATTAAACATTTAGATATTTTTAAATAAAATGATATTTATTATTATTATAGTCTTTTAGGTTGATAATACTTAAAATTTATAAAAAATATTAATTAAGTTTGAATACTTAACTAAAAAACATATTAGTTTTTATATTACTAAAATTGTTATTAATATTATTAAAATTTATAATTTAATGGATAAATTATATATTGTTATTATTAATAGTGTTAATAATAATAGAATAATGGTTAAAAAGTTTATTTAATATTTTGGAAATTATGAACTATTAAATATTAATAGTAATTTTAATAAAGATGAAATCTGGTAATTAAATGAAAATTTAATAAATATAGTAAGTTGTAACTAAACTCTCTTCTATTTGAGATAATAAGTAAAATTATTTATTTTATGTTACTTATATTATTTAATTAATTATAAATATTTTTATTAATAGTGTAATGATGCGCGCAATAGCTGAGCTTGTGCTATTGTGTGTCGCACCATTAACCTTGTTTTGGATCGAATTGGTAAGCCTCGGGTTTACCCGAGTTCTTCTGAATATATATGAAATGGAGTCAAATAACTGGCATGCAGTTGTTTGGACGGTTTTTTGGTTTAGTTGCTTGTATTCCATTATGTAACGTTATATTCAACTGTGTTGTTACATTTGTGTGACTGATTGGCTTATGGCCCGGGTTTGAATTGTGTAAGAACCAAAATTGGGTGTTTTTGGATTATTTCTACGGATAAACTCACGCTTTAGGCGCAAAAATGCCGTGTTTTTAAATATTTTTCATGTTTTTATATATAGACTGTATGGTGACCTTGGATATAGGTTCATATTATAAGGTTTGGTGGGGCAATGTAATGATGCGCGTAATAGCTGAGTTTGTGTTATTGTGTGTCGCACTATTAACTTTGTTTCAGATCGAATCGGTAAACCTCAAGTTTACCCAAATTTTCCTGAATATATATGAAATGGAGTCAAATAATTGGCATGTAGTTGTTTGGACGGCTTTTTGGCTTAGTTGCTTGCACTCCATCACGCAACGTTACAAATAGTATTAAAAGCTTTTCCTCTAATTTTAATTAAAAACTACCTTATATTAAAAAATTAGATAAATTAAAAAATTTACTACTTATATTTTATTAATTACTTATTATAATAAATTTTTTACTTATAAAATAATATTAACTTTTTATAGTAAAAAATAATTAAAAAGAATATAATTATCATAATTTTAAATTCAAATATTTTATTAAATGATTATAACTTCACCAAATTGTTTTGAATAATTTAAATTTATCCAGCTCAAGCCTAAAATCCAAAAATAATTATAAAAAAAAGTTGATATAATTAAATTAATTTTGGTTATTAAATTGTTTTTAGATATATTAACTTACTAAAACTTCATTTTTTTAATATTAACCTATTTTATATACCTGACTCCTGTTATTAAGGATTAGGTTTGGTTACTAGAAAATTAAAATTAAAATTATTATATTTTTATTAAAAAAAAATTTAAATATATTTAATTTATAATTGGGATTTTTTAATTTTTTTATAAATTTATAAATATTCTCTCTGAATCGAAACAGCCTGGAATATATAATATTTGGTATATCTACAATAAACTATTTAATTATTTAAAAAAATATATTTAAAGAATCAAACTAATATTTAATAATTAAAAAAAACTACTTAAAATTTTTTTTTTTATTATAAAGAGAGATTAAGTAAACATTATAATAAAACTAATAATAAAAAAGGTAAATTATATAATTTTAATATTATTTTCAACCCACAAATTAAATTATTCTTTTATGCTTCAGAAGATTAGAGTAAGAATTTCAAAATTAGATATCATAACAACTTCTTATAATATTATAAAAAAAATTATATATATAAAAAAATTTTGAATAACACTATTAAACAATTTAAAAGTTTTTAAAAACTTTTTTATTCTTGTTTATTTAATTTAAATAAAAAGTTTTATAGTATCCCCTCCTCTAAACTAAATTACCAAATTACCAATCATTTTAAATTAATAAAAGATAATAAAAATTTAAATAAAACTAAGTTTTATATTAATCAACTAATAATAAATTTAAAAATAATATTTCTACTTACCATTACTCTATATATAAAATAATTTTAATTTTAATTTTAATTTTTTTATTAAGTTAAAACAGATTTATTACCAATTAATTAATAGAAGGTGTATAAACAGAAATATTCTGTATTATTACAAATAACACAAAATATATTCAATATATAAATTACTTCTATTAATATAAAATAAATTTTTAGCTAAATTAGAAATATTATAATTTAAAAAAAATCCCACTTATATACTAAAACAATTAAAACCATTATAATTATAAAAAACTTTTATAAATTAGAGTTACACTTTGAAAAAACAGCAAAAAATATGGAAACTAAAAATTTAATATTATTAAAAAACAAAACCTTAATATTAAAAATAGTAATATTTATTCAGAATATATTGAATAGTAAAAAGTAAAATTTGAGTACAATTACAAACCTCCAAACTAAAATAGCTTGATATAATTAATTTTTTTTTTATTTTTTTGTAATTATTTTGGAAATTCTTAATTTAATATTTTAAGCTTCTTAGTTCTTGATTTAAGTAATAAAAATAAAAATATTACTTTATATATAGGTCTACACAGAAAATGTTTGGATCCATATATAAACCAATATAATTTAGATATAATTACTTTTTTTTATAATTCTACAGTTTCTTGGCGAAGCAATTTTTCATAATTTCAACAATTTTTAAACCCATCCTTAAATTTTTTTTTTTAAAAAAAAAACTAACCTGTAGGTAGTTTTGACTATTTAAAAACCAACCTATGGGTGATTTTTACTATTTAAAAATTGACCCGTAAATGATTTCAACCATCTAAAAACTGACTTGTGGGTGGTTTTGACTATTTAGAAACTAACCTAACCCGCCCCATGTCGCACTCTAATTACACTATTAATATAAGTAGGAGGTATAACTATAAAAATAATATGTTTAATAAAAAACCTTATAATAATAATATCTAGGGATATAAAAATATTAATATATATAAAATATAGGAAGGGGGCTCCCAGAGCTTCTTAATAGACCAGAATTAGTGTTCGAAAAAATAAGCAATATGCACCGCCAAGAAGTACCTTTCACCAAAATTTGTGTTGGAGGTACTTCTTGGCGGTGTATATTGCTTATTTTTTCGAACACTAACCAGAATTAAAAATATTATAATATAAGCATAAATATTATTATTAAAAGTGTTTATAAAGTAATACATGGAATTTTTAGTACTGCAGCAATTATATTTAATACTTTTATTAATATAATAGGTAAATTTTTACTATTTATAATTATAGTAGCATCAGCAAAAAATCTGAACCCCCCAGAGGTCATTATATGGAGCACGGGAGGCTAATAGGGATGTAGGGAGGTTATTATATGACAACAGAAGGCTAATACTAATTTTAGCATATTTTATTAAAATTTTAAAATAATTAACCATAGACATCCACCTCTCAGAATCTAATACAACCTTCTCATAATATTAAATTAATATAAGCCCCTTTTTAACTTTCTATTGTTTTTTATTTTTTTTCTTATATTATACTCTTTTAAAATATCTTAGTCCTTTTATAGATATATTTTATCTAATATAATAAAACCAAAAAATAATAAATATAAAAACAATAATTAATACTAAAATAATATATTTAATCTTAAATTACTATATCTAGAATTTATAATATAAATAATAATTTCTATCAAATTATTAATATCAATTAATAATTTAAAAAAATATTAACACACTAAATCAACTACTAATCTTAACTACAAAAAAATTATAAAAAAAAAATTGATAAAATTTTAATTAAAGCCTATAAGTCTTCCAGTATCTTTAATTAACCTTATAAAAATTCTTTTATTTAAAAAAAAATCCAATAAAAATTTATTATCTAAATATAAAAATCTAATCTTTAAAAAACAAAAATCCGGCTTTTTTTTTTAATAGTTTTATAGTAAAATCTAATTAAACATCCTTTAAATAAAAGTATATATTTAGAATTTGATAAAAAATATTAAATTAAATTTAATATTTATTAAAATTATTTATAAATTCTTTTTTTTTATAATTTAAATATTATAACTATAAATTAATACTAGTTAAATATATTATTATATTAAAAATTTTTATTTATATTTAATAAGTATTATTAAAAATACTATATTAAATATATATAATTTAAATTATTTTAATACTAATATTTAATTAAACAAAATTAAAATTTTATTAAATATTAAATTATTAAAATATTTTATAAAAAAAAAAATTATAATTAGTTTTTTTATTAATAAATATCTACAATCTACTAACAAATACTTATAAATTTTTTTTATACATCTAACAATTTCAAAAATTTTAATCCATCAGTATTAGAATTTGCAAAAAAGAAAAAAAATTAAAAAACTAAATTTTATAAAAAAATTAAATCTTAAAATTTTAATATAGACTATTATATATATTTGGATTATATTAAAATCATAAAAAAAAAATATCTATAATCAGAAAATTAATTTTAAAATTATAAATAGCTATAATAAAATTTCTAATATTTATTATAATATTTTTATAACTAATTAAAATTTAGTAATCTTTGATAACTTATATATTAATATAATTAATTAAACTTAGGAAAAATTAATATTATACTACTAAAATCTTATATAATTTTATATTGATGTGTTGTTAAGTAAATTACTTAGAATTTAAATTCCTCAAAATTTTATATTAGTAGGTAATAATAAAAAGGAGAAATTAGATTTATTATTAAAAAAATAAAAGGAGATTAAAAATATTTAATAAAGGTCTTTATTTATTTTTTTTTATTTTAATATATAATTTTAGATATATAGATAATTATAATAAATTTTTTTTTTTTAAAATTTAATTAAATACCAAAAGGTGATTGTAGGATTGTAGAGAGATATAATTAGATACTAAAGGTTGTATATAGGACTAGATGTTGTTAATCTTCTGTGACCTTTTATGGCTGGTGGGATGGTTCTAGGATACAAAAGATCGCTGAGCCATCCAAGCCATCAGATGGCTCGGATGTCAACAAATTTTTTTGCTGATGAGTGTGGATTGTAGAGGAAGCTGTTATTAATAATATTAATTTTTATATTAGTAAGCTGGTAGTTGGCAGTAGTGGTAAGTCGAGTGGTATAAATGTGGCCACCCCCTAGTTATAGCCACCACCATCGCGAATAACGAAATTATATATTATTAACAACAGTTCTGTCAGTCTGAGGGCTACAAATACAAAAAATATATAAATCTACTCGATTTCACTATCCATATCGCTTCCGTACCCTGAATATTTTATTATTTTGGGCTATATACGGCTCGATCATCATAAAAGTACCTCATCTTCAATAACTAAAATATCATCTTCTTTGTTAGATATTACTTTATTTGTTACTACTATGGTAAGTTCGGACTTATATTTTTATTATAAAGTTATTTCTGCTAAAATAATAAATCACTTATTCAGATTTTATCGTATTTTTCGTTTTTTTATTAGCTAAATTGTTTTTAATTTAGCTTGTAAACCTTACACTTTTTATTATAGTATGGTATTTTTAATTATATATTTATTAAAATTTTTACTGATTTTATAAACTATTAATTATATAAATAAACTTCAGATAAATAATTTAAATATATGGTTAATATCCAGACTTTTCATTAAAGTGGTAATATTACTATTTTGCTTTAAAGGAGGTGTATGTGGTTGCTAAACCATTATTTAGCGGTTTTATAATGTCTTGTTATGATTACAAAGGTAAAACCCAGTTGCTTCAAGTTTTTATTCTGCAGTTATATTTTTTTTTATAAAGTTAGCTATACATGTTTTAATATAGAATTTAAAAAATAATATTTTATTTATTCAGATAATATTTATTAAAGTAACAAAATTTCTAAATTATTATTTATATACCATTTTTAATACTAAAAAACATCCTAGATCCAAAGGCTGGATAACATAAGAAGTATAAATAAGCAAAAACAAAAAATATATATTATTAAAATAATATTTAGATATAAATTCATTTATTATATGTAAGTTATAGCTGTTAATTACTAGTAATCGCACCATAAATATATTACTAGTATTAATCTCTAACAAAAACATTTTAACTAATTATTCTAAAATAATAATATTGCTAATTTAGTTATTTTCTAAAAATATTATATGCTAATTAAATTGTTATTCCAATATTTGGGCTCAAAACCACTGATTCTGTTACACCTGTGGCCCTGGGAGGTCACAGCAAGCTCACTCTGGCTTCTGTTTCTCAGTCCTATTGTTCAAATCTTGATTCAAGGAAGTATGCATGTTACTAAAAATAGTAAAACTATTAGATAGAAAATATAATAATAATAAGGTAATAGTAAACTATAAATCTATATTATATTTAAATTGATTAATAAAGAATAAGAATTATTCATTAGTTTTAACAATAGTCTTATATACATAATGATACTTCATACAAATGTTAATAATCGCATATATCATAAGATTGCTTATGCGACTTAAGTAAACATACAATATCCTAAGGATTGCAAGATCGCTTCTACCAAGTTTGTGATTATGCGATATTATTATATAATATATAAATATAATAGTACAAAAATTTAAATAAAACAAACAAACACAATATATAAATAATTAGTCTCTTCATAAAAGATACAGTAAAATAGAGCTAAAAATAATATAGTATAGAATGTGATACAAGTAATTCATACTATCAAGATCATATATTTGTAATACTATCTCTTCTTTTTAAAAAACAAGTTCCATGCAGAATTGATTTTTAAAAAGAATCTGTTTTTGTAAAATATAGAGATCTATGTAGAACTTCTATTTATATAAATTATGTAAAATAAAGATAATATAAGCAAATAATACATAAAAAAATAATAATTAAATTAAGTTAGTAGCTTAAAATTTAAACTTCAAAATATTCTTGTAAAACAATTAATACATATCTGAAATTAAATACAAATACCGGTAGAACAAGCAAAATAAAATAAGTTTTCTTCTCATACTCAACAAGGTTTTTGCGTTAATTATATTAAACATTTTGGCATTCCAGCCTTTATATTTTGTAAGTATTATATGTGAAACAGTCATATTTATATAGTCATATCTGGTTATATTAGTTGTACCATCTATATTAGAAATGGTTGGAAAGGTTATTTGGCTAATTCTTATAAATTCATTTTTCCAACTAAGAGTGGATTTTACTAATATAATATAATAAATTGTTTAAATCGAAAATTGGACAAAAAAAAAAAAAAGTTAGAAACTCTAAAAAAAAAATTAACAATTATTTAGTAAGAACAGATTTTTATTTAATAAAAGGCAGCTAAACTTTAAACTAGAATAATTCAGAAAAGGAAGGAGTTAAAATAATTAAAATCAAAACATTATAAAATAATTATTCATAATAGCATACTTTATAAACAAAAATTAGTTAAAAAAGAGAAGTTAAAAAAAGAAAATAAGATGGAAATCAAGCAAGCTTCTAGAGATTTAAAAAAATTTAAAAGAAAATTATTAATATTAATCTTAGGAATTTTAAATTTTAACTATACTAATTTCTTATAATCTTAATCTAAAATTAAATTCTTTCTTAATTTTCCACATTTTCATTTCGTAAATAATAATATAGTTTTTTGATTAAAATAAATTTAAATGACTTTTAAAAATATATTATTTTTTAAAATCCAAAAATCATTTTAGAGTCTATAAAATAATAATTATTTGATGAGGTATTTATTTTCTTAATTAAATCTGTTTAAGATCTTCTCAAATTCATATTCTATATAATTTTTAAGTTTTAGTTCTTTATTATCTAAATTTTCTTTTAAATCTTCAAAAACTAGTTCTAAAAGTAAGATATAAAATAATTAATAAATGTGTATAAGTTCTGGAATTTCTAGTTCAAAAGTATTATTATTAAATTTTTTTTATAATTATAAAGGGTCCATGTTTTTGATAATCAAGTTTTTTATTCTAATATTTTTTTTATTTAATATATTTAGTAAGTAGGTATGTTTTATTTCCTTCTTTTAAAAATAATACTTCCATTCTTTTTTAATTATAATAATATAACATTTGTTCTGTTATAAATTAGAGATTTTTTTAAAGATTTTTATAAAGATTTTTTATATTTCTAATATATTCATCTGCTTAAGAAATTATTTTTTTAAATATTAAAAATAATAATATTACTATTAAGTTTTATCCTCTGAATACTTTATAGAGTATATTTTATAATTAAATACTTAAGCATATTATATATAAATTCAAAATTAAAGAGTAGTTTAATCTAATTATTTTATATAATATTTAAGAAGTTGTATAACCATATTTTTATTGTTTAAATGATTTGTTCAATAGCTTTATTTGTTTAAATATGTCTTTTACTAGTGATGTTAATTTTAATTCCAGTTTGATTTCTGATTAAATTCTAAAATTTACTAGAAAACAAAATATCTCTATTGTAAATATATTTAATTTATAATTTGTATTGGCTAAACATTTGTTTGTTATAAATTTATTTAAATTCTTTTATAAATTATTTAAAGTTCTATAATTTTAAAATTATTATTTTACTAAATTTATAAATAATAATTAATACTTTGTTATATATGATATTAATGAGGGAGTCTCTAGATTTTGGTATTCTTTAAATAAAATTATAAGAAATAACTTGAAATAATATTAACAATATATTATAAAATTAAAATTTACCATAAAATAAATGTCGGCTAAGTTTATTTCTATAACATATATTACAAATCTTAATATATTATTTAATATACTGTTATATTTATAATCAAAAGTATTTTTTAGTTAAAAATTCCTGAGTTTGTTTAATTTTTAAATATTTATAAACTAATATATTATAATATTATTTAATAAGTTTCTGTTAAAGATTTTTGGTAAAAATATAATAAAAATTTTTAAATAAAATAATCTTATATTTAATAATAAAATATTCTGAGATATTTAAATTATTTAAAATAATTTAATTAACTATTAAATATTATTTATAACTTTTTTTTAGCTTTTAAGTAAATTAATTATTTAATATATAAATAATAATGTTAAGGGTTCTGTTGATAATAATTTTTTTAAATAAATTTTTTTTAAAAATTGCTTTTTTGTTTGGTTATATTCTTGATATTAGATTAAATTTTTTATTAATTATATTTATTTCTAAATTTTCTTTATTTTTATAGTGTATAATCTTTATATTATATTTACTAAATATTTCCTATTAGCAGATTTATTATTTATTAAGTTTTTTAGTAGTAAAAAAAAAAAAAAATTTTTATAATTAAAATATATAATAAAAAATTTTTTAACTTATAAATATATTTTTTATATTTTATAGGCTTGTACTATTACCATAAATTCTTTATTATGAATTAGATACTTGAGTTTTGTGGTATTAAATTTATAAAATAAATAAATAATAGGATACTATTTATTATTAGGGTGTAATTAGTATAAATATGTATTTAATACAACATTTGAAGTATTAGTTTCAATTTTGATAGGTAATTTTAAATTATAAAATTAGAATATAAGTATTAAAAGAAATAATTATTTTAATATATTGAAAGTATTAATTTAATTGGGAGTTATATCAAATTTAATTTTTATTTTAGTAAGTTTAGTTAGGGTAGCTAATATGTGGTTATATTATTTAATAAAGTATTAATAATAATTATATAGTTTTAAAAAAAATTAAATGTTCTTAATTATTTTAGGTTATAACTATTCTTGGATAGCTTATACCTTCTTGGAATTTATTTTGATTTTATTAATTATTATAATAGCTCCTAGGAATTCGTATTTAATAATTTTAAATTCTGTTTTTTTGAGTTAAATCTTAAGGTTGTATTTGTCAAGTACTTCAAGAACAAAAACAACATATTTTCTATATTTTTCTGGATTATGACTATAAATTAATATATTATCAGGGTAGATAATATATATTTTATTAATATAATCCTTAAAAACATGATTTATGAAGGTTTAGAAAGATATTAGTATATTAATTAATTTTATAAATATAATTACATATTTAAACATCAGCAAAAAATCTGGTAGCCTGAGAGGATCTTTGGTGGTGTTGAGAGGTTGCAGGAGTCGTGTAGAGGACGGCCTCAGACGCTTAGAGACTGGCACCCCATCAAAAGTCATTTTTACCAAACATATCTAAATTGATAGCAAAAAGAATTATTAAAAGCACAAAAAAAGATGCTCAAAATCCTCAAAATATCTTTAAAAAAGTTTAAAATCTATTAAATTTATATATATATATACAATTTTAATTATTAATCTTCATATTTTTTCTTTTTTCCAAAAAAATTTTTTCGAACAACACTTTTTATTTTAACCCAAAAGCAGATACTGAAAATCCGTTATAAACCTCTTATAATCTTTTTATTATTTAATTAATTAAATAAGATATATATTCTTTAAAAAAAAATATTATTTTTATTGTAAATTATCTATTAGACCAATTAATTTTATATTAAATATATGATTAAATTTAAATAAAAATATTTTTATTATAATTTTTTAGAAGACTGCTATAGTTTTCTTTAATGTTCTTACTGTTAACAGATTTTTTTTAATCTTTTCAAATTTCCAAAGAAAACATATTAACTAACTATATTTTAATTTTTTTAAATCTTCTTAATCCAATCTCTTATTAGTTCTTCAGCATTCTTAACCTATTTTATTTAATTTTATTACTATTATTATTATTATTATTTTTTTAAAATTTAATTAAATTATTTTACTAACTAAAAGAAAGTTAGAATTTTAGAAAATTTAATAAAAAATAATATAAAAATAGTATAATTATATTATTATTATACTTTCTTAAATTACTACCTATATATTATCAAGCTATATTTTTAAAATATTAATTAAAATAATTTTTTTATATAAAAAATAACTATTATTTTTTATTAATTTAATATAATTTTCTCTTAGTTATAAATAAATTAAAACTATCTTATTATTTTTTATTACTATGAAGGTATTTAAATTTATTAAAGTTATAATGGTCTGATTTATATCTATATTATAAAATTTGACTGTATTAGAACTGTCTGTTTTCAGATTCCCAAAGTCTTTATATAAGTAGTTTGTATTATCTTAAATAAAGGTAAATTTAATAATATTATTTGGATAGAATATTTAGATTCTAATATAAATTTTGAAAAAAGGTGGAGCTAGAGCTTTTGATAATTTTAAGGTAGTAATAATAATGGAAAAGATATTAATAATAAATTTACTAAAAGTAACTATAAAAATAAGTTAATAAATTCTTAATATTTAATTATAAATTAATAAATATTTACTACTGTTAATAGTTTTTTATAATTTTTTTTTATTTGTTTTTTTTTTAGTTTTCTTAATTTTTATTTTTTTTTATTTTATTTTTAATTGAAGACTCCTGAAATCTCTTATAAAACTATTATTAAAATATATATATTTATTTAAAATAGTATATTTTAAAATAATTTTTATATTTTCTTTATATTTTTTAAATATATTCTAAATAATTTTTTTTAAATTAATAAAAATGGATTTTATTAAATTATTATTAGCTAATTTTGGACTTTTAGTGTTAACCCAGTTGTCTATAAGGATTATATTTTCAATAATATTAAAATAAGTTAATTTCATAATTTTAAAAATAAAACTTTTTTTTTACTTAATATTAAGATCTTCCCAGCCAGTCCACTCCTATTAATTATTGATATAATATAAAATATTATATTTATAATTTGAAAAACCTGCAGAATTCGCTATTTTATGTTTGTTATCTTTTTTCTTACCTATACCTAAGAATCTAGTATTTTTATCTCTACTATCTCTATTGTTTTCATCATCTTCCCTATTTTCTCTACTATTATTTAATGCTAGATTCATGAAGTCTGCCGGTTCTATGATTTAATATATTAGTTTTTTAGTTTAAATAGCTATTAAAAAGTTAATAATAACTTGATAGTTATTATTTAGGGTGAGATTTTTAAATTTAACCTAGTTTGTATATATAAGTTAGTATCTTATAATAGATTTCTAATATCTTATAGAAACTTACTTTTTAAATTTATTTTAATAGTTATTTTATTTTTTAATTTGAGATAGGTATAGTTAAGATTATTTAAATTAAAATTGGTAATAATTTTTATGTTAGTAATCTTACTATATCCTTTGTTTAGATATAAGTTGTTAGTAGATGCTAAGAGTTTTTTATAAGATTCTGATTTTTACTTTCCAATTTTTAAAAGGATTGTTTTTTAATTATGTTGTTAGTTTTGGAGATTCTTATAGCCTTATTATTTCTTATAATTGTAGTATTGATATTGATTTTTTTAACTAAGAGGCTGTTAGCTGACTCTTGGTATTTTATGGTTTATTATTTTAGGATATTTACTAATTTTGTGTTTTTTTTTTTTGGTGGTGTAACTCTACTACTATTATTATTGTTATTGTTATTA